>PVHX01001445.1:135701-208246 GCA_004024805.1 Geosciurus inauris
AAAAAAAAAAAAAAAAAAAAAAAAAAAAGTGAGAGAGAAAGAAAGAGAGAGGGAAACCTTCTGGTGTCTATCAACTTTCCATGACAGCTGCACTCATGTTCCCTCCAGAGGACCAAAATAACTACAAAGTGTACGAAATCGTTAAGCACATAAAAATCCCGGAGGTAGAGGCTGAGAATAAAACTCGTGATTTCCCAACCAAAAGGCATCAAAGCCCAACCCTCACGGTTCATTTGCTTCCCTCCACTCCATCTGACTTTGCTCAGTGAGCAGGCAGCATTGGCCCTCCACACAGCTTGGAGAGACGGCAGGCAAAGCTGGGCCCCTGCCCTGCCTGGCCCACCAGCCTGGTATGCAGAAGACAGACATGGGGCATGTGGGAGCCCAGATGTGGAGGAAACCAGCCAGAAAACGCTGAAAAGAGAGAAGGCATTGGAATCCTCACGACTATTTTTTTTTGCAGCTTATGATATACTTTTCACACATTTAATGGCTAGGCAGCTTAGTTTAAAGAAACTTTCCCATTTAAATGTGCCATAACAGAATAATAAGGTTATGTGTCATGTCTTGATGTACGGTCCCATCAGGTAGCATGGTGCTAGAAAGACGCCGCCTGGCAATATTGAAATCTAAATACGAAATTTTAGAACAGGCTATTCTACGGCTATTGCCCCGTGGTGAGTGCAGGGATATTTCTTCTTCTTCCTTTTTTTTTTTTCTTTTTAGTACTGGGAATTGAACTCAGGGGCACTCGACCACTGAGCCACATCCCCAGCCCTATTTGTGTTTTATGTAGAGACAGGGTCTCACTGAGTTGCTTAGCACCTTGCCATTGCTGAGGCTGGCTTTGAACTCGTGATTCTCCTGCCTCAGCTTCCCAAAGTGCAGGTCAGGGATATTTCTTATTGTGTGTGCAGAGCTGCTCTTTGCTTCCAACCTTCTCCAGCAGCCCTTGATGTGGGATGTGCTTTTCAGGAAAAACCACAACATGAAACATTGCACTCTGCATGAGTGCTAAGAGCTGTGCTAGGGACCCAACCACATAGCACCAGCGACATAGGCCATCATAAAGCAAGTCTTCACACTCATTCATTCTCTATTTACTGAGCTCCTATTTATAGCACCTCATTAAGAGCATTTGGAAGCACTAAGAAGAAAAAGAATTTCTACTTTTAAGGAATTTAAAATTTCATTGGAAAATAAGCCATTCACATGTGAAAAGTAAGCTATTTGAGAGATCAAAGCCCCAAATGGTCTAGAGGTTGGCAAATCACAGCCCACAGCCTGTGGGCCAAACTGGACTGCTGCTTGTTTTTATAAATAAAGTTTTATTGTAACACTGCCATGCCCTTTTGTTAACAGAGAGTCTATGGACATTTTCTTCCTACAATGATGGACCTGAATAGTTGCAAGAGAGATCACGGGGAGCCTGCTTAAAATATTTGCTGTTAGCCCTTTATCAAAAGAGTTGCTGACCCCCTAGTCTAGATGTTCTAGATTCAGAAGGAGAATGGTCATTGTGGCTGGGGCTGTCCATGAGAGGGTGATGGAAGGAATGGTCTCTCAGTAGGGCCTGGAGAGATCTGGGCACACTAAGAGAAAGGGAGAGGGCATTCTTGGTGGGTGAAGCAGAATGAGCAGGGGTGCAGAGGGAAAGGCATGAAGATTCATTTGTTGAAATTCTACACCTGCAACTTCAGAACATGACTGGGCCTTGAAAGACCTGATTACATTAAAAAAACAGTCCAATGTGACTGGTGTGCTCATAAGGAGAGGAAATATGGACATCTGTGCACATGCAGAGGAAAGAGCATGTGAAGACACATCCAAGGTAGCAAGCCAAGCTGACATTGCCTTAGGAAAACCTAAACCTACTGACACATCAATCTTGGATTTCTAGACTCTGGAACCATAATGAAACAGATTTCAGATTTCCATTGTTTAAGTCACCCAATCTGTGATATTTTGCTATGGCATCCCCAGTAAGGTAATAAAGAAGACAAACCTTTTTTTTTTTTTAAATTTTAAACCACCAAGATGTTGAGGTTGTTTGTTACCACAGCACAACATTACTCATCCTGACCAATACAGTAGGATCCTTTAGGGTGGGTAGTAGAAATGAGCTATCTAAAGTGATGACATTTGAGAATTGAATGACAAACAATTCATTGTTTGTTGGAGATTCTAGAAGAAGAAGAGTCACGGTAGATAAAAGAGCTAGTATAAAGTCCTTGGTTAGGTTGGGATGAGGAAGACAGAAAAAGATGAGGTGAGTACAGGCTAAACAAAGCCAGATTACATGGGGTCAAAGGAGTCTAGACTCAATTTTATAAGCTTTGGGGACACATTGTCTGATTTTAGACAAGGAAGTGAGAAGATCCATTTGAGTTTGTTTTGTTTTTAAGAAGATCACTCAAATAATGTGTGGAGAATTAGCTATAGGAGTAAAGAATTATGGAGACTTTTGCAGTGGTACAGGCAAAAGATCTGATGGTGCCTCAATCTAGGCTACAGGGAAGCAGATGGAATAGGGTATTTTGATTTCATCAGCTTCTTCCTTGGATAATTATGTTAGACTTGCAAGCATATTGGCAATTTCATGCTTTTATTTACAGTGTTTATTGTGAGAAGATGCCAGAATTTGGGGCAGAAGAAAGAATAAGGTCAGCTTTACAGGAATACCATGGGTGGAGGACATTTGATGGAAGTTTCCACAAAGGAAACTGAATAAGTCACGTGGGCAATGGAGCTTTCTCAAGGCTTGTGGGGAGAGAGAGAATAAAATGATGAAAGTTGGGGGAAGGAAACTGGCAACTGATTTTCGGATGGGGATGACCTCAGCCTCTGATGTCAACACTACATACCGTGGGAAGGCCATTGGTAGAGTGTGAGGCTTCACCTGAACTCTGCGATTTTGGATGTTTGGCAGGAATTACAGAATTTCTGGAGCCAGATACCTGTTAGGATTGGAAGGTGAAGTTAAGAGTTTTCAGGCTCTGGGTGTAGAATACTGGCTTGAGAAAACAAGCATGCACCTGTAGTTCTCAGCACCAGTTTTGTGACAGCCCAGAGTACTTCCAGTTATCTCAAAGGGCACAATATTTCTTCCCTTGCCCTTTTGGTGCTGGAGATTGAACCAAGGGTGCTCAACCATTAAGCCACATCCCCTCGCTAAATCGCTGAGCCTGGCTTTGAACTTGTGATCCTTCTGCCTCAGTCTTCTGAGCCTCTGGGATTATAGGTATGTACCCTCATGCCTGGCTTATCCTCTTTTTGATCATTTTTATTCTGAATATCAAAATCAGAAAGGCACAAAGTTGAACAATTAAAAATCTTGTATTTTTATAATGTTTTGGAGATTTAAAAATCTCTTTGATGTGTATATGTCTCATTTGACTCTTTGTCAGTCTGTCTGGCTGCTGGGTGGACAATGGAGGTAAGGAGGAAAGAATCCAGGGGGCTTGGGAGTAGGCCAAACAAGAGTAGTCACATCACTCAGTCTCAGCTAGTGACAAGACAATAGGGAGAAGTGGATGGTTAATTTGACATCAATTCCCCTAAACTAATTGATAAGTTTGACAAACATTTATAGGTATCAACTATGGAACAGACACAGTGTTAGGTTCTGGGTGCTTAGAAATGTTGTCTATTAAGATTACCTAAAGTTTGGTGTGAGCAATGCTGAGATAAATGTGTAAAAAAATAACTGTGACATAATAAGATAATAACTGAAATATGAACTAGATCTGGGGATGAGTCTGGTAATTATTTTTTGGTAGCAGAGATTGAACTCAGAGGTACTCGACCACTGAGCCACATCCCCAGCCCTATTTTGTATTTTATTTAGAGACACGATCTCACTGAGTTGCTTAGCACCTCACTATTGCTGAGGCTGGCTTTGAACTCAACGTTCTCCAGTCTCAGCCTCCCAAAGTGCTGGGATTATAGGCATGTGCCACCTCACTGGCTAAATGCTTTTTTCTTTTTCTTTTTCTTTTTTTGGTGGTACTGGGGATTGAACCCAGGGCCTTGTGCATGCAAGGCAAGCACTTCTGCTGGGGGAATCTAGAGAAACCTTCTACAAGGGAGGGACATCTGAGCAGGGACTGGTAAGACGAGAAGGATTTTCCTGGAAATAAAAGTCAGGGGGGACATGCTAGGTAGAGGGAACAGCAAGGCAGAATGCATGTGTCCAAGAATTAGGGAGTTTGCTCCAATACTACAAATGCCCAGGGCAGAGGGTGCTGAGGAGGTGACATCAAATCACATTGTGAAAGCCTCATATGACTATGCTAAGAAGCTGGCATTTGATTCTCAAGACCATGGAGGAACCAGAAGTGTGAGGAGATGGATGATCATTTTACAGATGGGGAGACAGAAGTTGAGAGGCCAAGTGACATGCCCATGCCCTCTAGGTATGAAGTCTTGATCAAAATTTCAAAATATTGGGTCTATATAATATGATCATGCTTTGTAAGAAGACTTTTTCTTCAATGATACTTTTTATTTCCTAATGTAGACAAATCACAGAGAATAATATATCATATCATATAGAAAGGCCATTCAAGAATTTGAAAACCTGAGCTAGGCACAGTTATGCACACTTGTAATCCCAGCACTTTGGGAAGCTGAGATAGGAGAATCAAGAGTTCAAAGCCAGCCTCAGTAATGGTGAGGTGCTAAGCAACTCAGTGAGACCCTGTCTTTACATAAAACACAAAATAGGGCTGGGGATGTGGCTCAGTGGTCTAGTACCCCTGAGTTCAATCCTCGGTACCAAAAAAAAAATTGGATATCATGAAGGAATCTAAATGGCAGACCAGCAGATACTAAATCACATATGAAAAGCCTTAAAGATTAATAATGGGCTAAAGTTGAACAGCAAGTTAATAAATCCATTCTGAACTGATATTCTATTTCTCAGTGCAATGTGGGGGTGTGTATTTGTGAAACTGAAGTCATACAGGAATGAAGTCCTCATACACACTACAACACAAGGAACCTGGAAAATATACTAAGTGAAAGAAGCCAGTTACAAGCCACATCAAGATATGGTTCATTCCATTTATATGAAATGTCTAGAATAGGCAAATCTATAGAAACAGAAGGTATATCAAGATTACCAGGGGCTAGGGGGAGAAAGAATAGGGGATGGCCACTAATAAGCATGGGGTTTCACTTTGGGGTAACAACAATATTCTCAATTTAAACCATGGTGATAGTTGTACAACTCTATGATTATACTAAATACTCTTGAATCATATACTTTAGTTGGGTGAATTTTATGGTCTGTGAATTTATCTTAATAAAAGTATTAACAAAAACTCAACTGATAGTTCATCTGGGTCTGTGCATATTAATTAACATATTAAAACACCTAATACAAACAGATTTTGGAGACAGTACAACTGATTCTTTGGTTCAACACATCAAATTGCATTTGAATCTTAGATTATTTCCAACATATATTTAGGTCCTAAAGAGCTACGGTGGGACTTAAATATTCATAGGTAAAAGGGAAGTCCTACTCCTGAGAAAATTCTTATCTCACTAAGGATATGTAAAAGGCTTTGTCTAAATAACTCAAAAGAGAATATTTGGCAAGAAAGAAGCCTGGACAAAATGTGTTCTTCTGCAATTGGCTTATTTCACGTGACAGTGTTTTCAAGGTTCTTCTAAGCTGTAGTGTACGTCAGGACTTTACTCCTTTACCTGGGTCTTAATGCTCAAGTGATTCTTGGTTTTCAATTGTTGGAGAGCCATGTTCTACTAAGACTTTGGCTCACTCGTTCTTCAGCTCTGTGGATTCTCTATGTTCTTCTTATTAGTTGGAACAGGGAGAAGCAATTTATGACTTGCAGCTGGTTTTAAGGCCCAGGTAGACTGGTTTCTACTGCCAATCTCCACCTACCACTATAGTGCCCTCTGGTCAGTGTCTTAATTGCTGCATGAGACCAGGTATGGTGACTCATTCCCTAGATAAACTCTGAACCCTCCAAGAGTCAGTGCTCAAGCAGCCATCTTTTATTCCCCACCCCCAGCTTCCCCAGAAGCACACTTAGGTCCACCATTTTGAAAACACTGATGATCCCATTGGATCAAACACTGGCTTCATGTCCCTTTGCCTGTGAAAGTCAGTTTTACTAATATGCTTCCTTCCAAAGGTGGCACCTGGAAGGTGAAAGAACGATGCTCCAAGGAGAACCTAGGTTGGACTCCACCTTTCTGGAGACCCTCAAAGAGAACAGCAAGATTCAGAGAACGTCTTACCATGGACTTTATGTCAAGCTTAGATATTTCAAACGTTGAGCTGTCCTGCATAGAATCTTTGTGATTGGTTGTGAGTACAATCTTACATACTTTCCATGTGTGGTTTAACTGAATTCTGCACACCATAGACTGTTTGCTTTCTGTCATTTGCCCCTGGGGGACTCTTAGGATCTAATGATCTTGCCAGCATGCAATACCCCAATCCTCCACTGATTTATAAAATCCCAGAAAATGGACTGTGCAGGGACAGGGTGAGCATAGTACCAGCATTTAACTTCTTTTACTAGTCATCAACCCTTCAGCTCAGAATGAGGGAGGGACACTGGCCAGAGTGTTGAGCTAGTTTTACCATTTTCATATGCGTGTGCTCTCTCTCTCTCTCCCTCTCTCTCTTTTTTTTTAATTTTAAAAGGCAGAGTGCCTTAGGGTCTTTTTTAACAATGGTATCTTAATGAATTATTTAAAAAAGAAAATAGAGCTGCAGGTCCATCTGTAGTGCATATTATTGTCATCTGAGATAATAAGTACCAGATCTTTGATGGGGAGTTCAGAAGGAATAGAAGCAGGAGAGGCAGTGGCTGCATTTGGCAACCCATTTTAAAGGTCCCCCTTTCATAATTACTGGTGAATATTGGTAAATCTGGTCAAATACAGGAAGCAATATTCCTTGTATTTGGTCAGTAAAACATCACCTCTTAAAACCACGCTTCACAAAACATTAATAATAGTCGTCATTTTTAGGAGTCTACAATATGTGTTATGGATTTGGCATGGATTACCTCAATCCTGACAAAATTTTGGTGAGATAGTTATTATTTTTATCCCTGTGAGGAAAAGGAGATTCTGAGAAATCCTCTAACTTGCCCAAGACCACATGGCTAGAAATGAATGAAGGTGGGGTAAGAATGCAGACCTGTCTGAATTCAGAGTGCCACTATTCCACCCTGCCTCCCAGCGACACACACAGGTAAACCACATCCAGGGTGAGGTGGAAATAAGAGGAAAGTTGCAACAGAATTAAAAATAAGTGCTCAGAAGTATAAAACTGGGTGATTGCTGCAATATCTATTCCTTATGAAAATATTCCATTTGTTCCTTTATTGAAACAGACTAATAAGGGATCGGCTGAAAGCAGACATGAGCTGGCAGATACTTCATCTTTCTGATCTATGCAAAACCCATCCCAAGTGGATGGCACAAATCCGTGCTGCTTTTCCCTTCTCCTCCTCAGTGAATTAGCACACCATGGACCTCTTTGTCCTCCTGATATTTGTGGAGCTACATTAGCTCACTGTTCTCCTCCAGGATGTTCATGACAGGTCCATTCGGACTTTGGTTTTGCACACAAGCAAACACAGAGTTAAAACCCAACCTTTGCAAAGGGCAAGAGAATAGGTTTTTGCTCCTCTGTTTTGATTTCTAAATTTAAGGGTGATGAACTAGATTCACCTCTGATGTTTCATTGTGGATTCCCCAATAATTCATCATGCTTTTACCAAGTGGTTGTGCTTTACACGGGGAGATTTCAAGGATTTTAGGTAGAGTGGGCGGTGTTGATGAAATATCTCCCTACCCTTTCCACCCTCTTGCTTGTGTGGACTATATTTTCAAGTTTCACTCAATGATGGAGTTGTTTCTTAGCATCTTGTGCGCTTAGCCATTTAATTAAAGCAATCCATATTGAATTCACGTCCAGATGCCTTGACCGGCAGAGCCAGATCCTCATTGGCATGCCAGCTGCTCAAAGAGGAACACGGCCCCTTGCATACTAATCAGGAGAGGAGGTAGTGATTCATCAGCCCAGGATACTGCTCCAGCATCTACAAGCACTTATGACATGTAATTGGTGGTGCATAAGCAAGCCAGGCCACATTAAAAACCCTACAGATAGTCAGAGATAAAAATTAATGACTTTTGCTTTGTGTAATCCTGCATGCATTGGTGGGAAAGGGAGGGGGGTTGGGATTAATGGGCAAATCTAAGTAGGCACCAAGGAACAAAGGCTTTCCCAGCCTTGTTTACATATCCAACAATAAAAAACACAAGTGACGAGTTATGGGAAAGGCGAGTGTGAATTTTCGGCACGAGTGAGTTGAAAGACTGCTTGCAATTTATTATGGATTCCAAATTTCCATATTCATTATTCCAAAACAAACGTCCTCAGTGGGCTCTTCTGGGACTGGCTAGAGCAGTTGTTATTATTCATCTTTCACTGGGGCTGAAGTTGTCATGATTAGGACTGGGCCGTGCTCGTTCTTCGTGGCATGCCCCAGCTACTCAGGGACACAATGCAAACCTTTGACAAGCCCAGAGGAATGTAACAGGGATCAAGTAGGGTCATCCTAAGCAGGCTCTCTGCAAGCAGAAGGAGCCTCACACTTAGGGCTGGGTGACGGGAGGGTGAGGAGAGAGCCTTAAGCCACCTACTGATGGGCAACAGAAATACCCTGGGTGGCCCAGGTAGGACATGATGACCAGGAAGGAAGGGACAAAAGGGGACGCAATGAACTAACTGGTCTTCATAATTAATCAGGACCAGTTAACCCCATCATCCAATGGGGTGATATCAGTCAAGTTGTGGTTAATAGAAATATAAAAAAGTTTGGTGAATGGTAGTACATGTTTGTTAGGAGATAATGAAAAATTGAGACAACAATTCGTGATACATTGGAAGGTAGTCCACTACATTGAGCATCACATGGGGAATGTGACAGGGACAAATGCCAGTGCACTGTAGTCAGGAACTGGCTTGGTTGTTTTGAAAACAGGCCCGGATAGGGAAAAGCTTGCATGTTGATGGGCAGATTGAATGTGGATAAGTTTAGCTGAGATGATCACTGAATAAGGGGATGGCAAGGACCTGTTGGTGCCAGGGGTCAGGGGAGAATGGGTCATTATTAAATACTTAATGTGGTTTGTGAAGGGGGAGGGAATAGCTAGAAGACAGGCTTAAGATGGTGGTTTCCCCTACAGTCTGGCTTTGTCTCTTCTGAAAGGAAGAGGAGCTTCAGCTCCATACTGGTGCTCCCCACCTCTTTCCCACCACTTTGGTCTTACTCTGATGACTCCTTTGGTTTTTGTTTTTACTTGCACATCATGAAATAGCTCAGGTATCCTTCATGGAAGAGCCATGGAAGCATTTACAGAAAGGGCATCCCAAGAGCAGAAAATGTCCAAGAGAGATAATTGGAAAGAATGTGTTCAGCTTCCTCTAGCGAAACGAGAGCAGGACTTTGAGTTGAGCCATCACTGGCCTTCTGCCTGGAGTTCTTTGTTCTTCTGTCCTCTCAGAACAAGATTCACTATCTGTTCTGTACGAAGAGTACATTCACAACCTCGCTCTCATGAGTATCATTCCACCCACAGAATATGGTTAAGATGAGTAACTCATTTCAGTGGTGAGGATACCCAGAAGCTTTGGTACTTTCTGTAGAAGATCATGTCTCTCGATATAGAATATTACAAGAACACATATACAAGTTTTGCTCTATTGCAGTGACCCACAACTTGAACATTGTGTAGGGATGTTGAAATTTAAGAAAATGATGAGGGTGGATTTTATATCATGGCACTTCTATGCAAGAATTTGTATCTGAGATTTGGGAGGAAAGACTGTCATAAGTAAATTTTTGATCTGCAGTGCCATCCTTGATCTGGAAGAGGAGGCCAGGGTCACATGGGAACAGAGTTGGTGACTCAAAGATGAAAAGTACTGCATCACATATGGCAAAAAACAAGGCAAAGGGAAGCAAGGACATCTTTTGAGGTTCCCTTACCCATGCTTGACTCTGTGCCTTGTGGCAAGTGGCTTAGGACAATGTGCATTGCAAAGAGCCTGAGCTGACCACACTGAGCACTGATTCTCTCTTGCTGGAGAGGCTTTCTCAAGGAAGGGCTGCCTGGAGGTATTTCCAGTATCCTGAGACACTTGACTACATAATAAGATGAGATGAGAAAAACTGGAATTTGAGAAACTGGGCCTATTAACTAAATCATCAGGGAATACAGATTATACATGGAGAATTATACACGGGGAGAGGGAAATTATAAAACTGATGCTTTACTTATGACTGAGGAAGAGGAAAGGACTCAAGCTGTTTGTGAGCAATTGAATCACTTAGATAACATGGTGGAGCCCTAAGCTGCCCTTCTTCCCTTTATTTATTTTGGTATTCGGGATTGAACTCAGGGGCACTCAACCATTGAGCCACATCCCCAGCCCTATTTTGTGTTTTATGTAGAGACAGGGTCTCACTGAGTTGCTTAGTGCCTCGCCATTGCTGAGGCTGGCTTTGAACTCACAATTCTCCTGTCTCAGCCTCCCTAAGTGCTGGGATTACAGGCTTGCGCCACCACGCCTGGCTTGCCCTTTTTCCTGAACCAGAAGGAATGATCCAGGAAGTGTGGCTTGACCTTCCTATCAGCAGATGTTCCAAAGTACCAGCAGTCATGGAAGACTGTGAATCTTCCCAGGAACAACAGTCTCTGGCCAAACAACCACCTTTAAAAGTAAAACTTACTTTCTTTTTGCTACTTTGGACATCATTTACCAAGTAGGTCTTTTTTGATGTTCTCTCAAGAACATCATCTGGTTTGGAGGAGAAATTAAATCTGCTAGGATCACACGGGAACAGAGTTGGTGACTCAAAGATGAAAATTTGTTTGGGAATATCAATGCCACTGAATATAAACACTGTTTTCATCCTAAAACTGATCAAAAGCACAACTAAAATGATGATATAATGACATTAACAAGTTCTCAGCACTCTCTTTCCATGAGAAGCTCACAGAGCCATTGAGGTACTCAATGAAGTATATATTTTATGCCACAAGAGAGGCGGCAAGGGGTTTAGGATTTCCAAGGGGAAAACTGAGCATAGGGAGAGCCAGTCAAGAGGTAGGGTGACTTCCTTCCACCCTCCATCTAGTGAGTTGAAGGTCCTGCTGCTCATGCAGGTGGAAACTGTTAACAGGTGCAGTCTCAAAGAGGTCAAGTCAGAGGTGCTGGATGAGAACAGGTACACAGAAAAAATCTGGGGGGAGTGGGCAGGGGGAAATCAGAGAGAAGAGGAGGGACCAAGAACATCGTTTATATTGTTAAGGTAGAAGGAGAAAGGGGAGACAGAAACGTTAACACAAAAGGCAGGACAGTCTCCAAAGCCAGCGAAAGAGAGGGTTTCAGAAAAGCAGAGGAGGCCTTGGAGGGTCAGCTCGTCTATGCCTCTCTGCTGAGAATTAGCTGCGCAGGATAAGTAGAAGAGGCTGTTGAATTTGTTGACCAGTAGGAGGGCTGTTTTCATGGAGGTAGGGACAGAGAACAGCCTGCAGGGGGTCAAGGAGTGAAGGAATGGCCAGGGCTTAAGGGCAGTAAGAGGAAGGAACTCATTAACTACCTAACGCCTAGGACAAAAAGAATAACAAACTTACAGGCAAGAATAAGATGCAGTTTTGCCTCCAGGAGAGCACTTCAGTTCTGGAAAGTTAAGGAAGAGGGACCCGGTGCCTTCCCTGTGGTCAACTTCCTGTCCCCTGCAGCCCCTGAAGTTGGTAGCGCCGCCATTGTTTGGCCCGGCTCCTCAAAGGACCTGAGGAGTGGCCACTCACAGCCGCTCTCCTTTGTGCTTTGGAGAGATTAGAATCAAGGAGCTGCAGGCTCAAGAGGCTCCAGGACAGAAGCAGGGACAAGTGGAAGGCTTCCAGGCTGCCAAGTTTGAAACCAGCCCCTCCTCCTCCCAGTCCTGTGATCTTCCATTCAATTGGATAAGGGGATCGCTTTTCCTCTTTTTCTTTCTCTTTCCCTTTTGGAAGATGAATGCTTTCTGAATCTGCTTGACATAAGAACTTTCTTTGTTCCACCCTAATGTGGATGGCTTGTTTTGTTCGTGAGTTTGCAGTGCTGCTCGCCAAGGGGGTAGAAGCCACCAAAACCACTAAACAACACAGAAGCTCTAGTCCCAACAAAGTTCAAAACATTTAAAGGTAAACTGAATTAGCAAATGAGAAACCAATGATTCTGTGACAAACCCAGTTTTAAACATCCCAAGGGTGAGTAATTTTCAGGAAAACAAAACAAAACAATATATCATGAGTTTCATTTCCCTAGGTTAATAAAGTAAATTTTAGCCAGAAAAGGATGCCAATCTGTTGTAATAGCAGTGGTAATATTAATATTTAGCAAATGTTATTTGCTAGATTTTGTGGGTTTTCCCAGCTAGAGAACAAAGAAATCAAACAAATGACACATTTATTTTCCCTATGACTTCAAATTTTCCAGAAATTTTACAATTCTGAATTCAACAAACTCTGGAGTGGACTGGAGATTAAAAGATCAACCGATAAAAAAGAAAAACAACACTCAGGAAAAGGACTTACCTATTGTTTACTTTGTGTAACTTTGTCTAATGTTAGCATTTATCCAATTAATTGATGTATTTAAGGTACGGATGTAGTCACCTGTCACTTTGTAGTTAAAGTGATCAATACAAATTCAAATACAATTCTTACAAATTCACATACAATTCTGACAGCTATTTTTATTGTTGGTTGCCAATGAAGACTCAAGATCAGAGTATTGATGACATTTACCCTGTCTAATTTTATATACTCACGATAATGTTCTTAAATATAGCAAATGTTTTGCTGTTCGATTCACCCAATAGCTGGCCTTGCCATCCTGGAGATTTTGCAACTGTCTTTAAATGTCTGGGTCACATTTCTATAAACTGCACATCACAGATTCCTCTAATTCAGTGCCTATTTTGCCTCTAGCCACGTGTGTATCCTGAGTTGTTTGAACAACTAGAGATGGCTCTATACGGATCCATATCCATCCTACCATCCTACTTGGAGTCTACTCCTGTGCATTTGGAGGGTAAGTCAGAGGCCATGTGAAAAGTGGTGGAAAAAGGGAGTGAACTAACTCTAAGCACCTATAAAGTATGAGGGGGTAGGCAAAGGCACTGTGTGTTAATGATCTCATTTTGCTGTCTTAATGATTCTTCTTGTTATTTGTTCTTTTTAGTTATACATGACAGTAGAGTATATTTTGACATATTTATACAAACATAGAGTACATCTTATTCTAATTAGGTTCCCAGTCTTGTGGCTGTAAATGATGTGGAGATTCACTGTGGTGTATTTATATATGTACATAGAAAAGTTAAGTCAGATTCATTCTACTGTCTTTCCTATTCCTGTCCCCCCTCCCTTCACTTCCCTTTGTATCATCTACTGAATTTCTATTCTCCTCTCTCCCTCTTGTTGTGTGTTAGCATCTATATATCAGAGAGAACATTCCACCTTTGTTTTTTTGAGATTGGCTTATTTTGCTTAGTGTAATAGTCTCCAGATCCATCCATTTACCCACAAATGTCATAAAGTCATTCTTTTTTATGGCTGCACAATATTCCAGTATGTATATATACCACATTTTCTTTATCCATTCATCTGTTGATGGGCACCTAGGTTGTTGGTTCCATAGCTTAGCTATTATGAATTGAGCTGTTGTGAATCAATACAAATATTGATGTGGTTGCATCACTGTAATATTTTGACCTCTATGATGAAAACTATAGAACACTAAAGAAAGAAATTGAAGAAGACCTTAGAAGATGGAAAGATTTCTCATGTTTGTGGATAGGCAGAATTAATATTATCAAAATGGCCATACTACCAAAAGCCCTATACAGATTTAATGTGATTCCTGTTAAAATTCCAATGATGTTCTTCATAGAAACAGAAAACCAGTCATGAAATTCATTTGGAAAAATAAGAGGCCCAGAATAGCCAAAGCAATCCTTACTGAGGAAAGTGAAGCAGGGGCATCATAATTCTAGACCTTAAATTATACCACCAAGCTACAAAAACAGCATGGTATTGGCACCAAAACAGACATGAAGACCAATGGAACAGAATAGAGACACAGAGAAAGACTCACATAAATACAGTTATCTCATACTAGACAAAGGTGCCAAAAACATACATTGGAGAAAAGATGGCCTCTTCAACAAATGGTGCTGGGAAAACTGGAAATTCATACAGAGAAGAATGAAACTGAACCCCTATCTCTTATCCTGCACAAAACTCAGCTCAAAGTGGATCAAAGACTTAGGCATTAGACCAGAGACCCTACACCTATTAGAAGAAAATGTTGGCCCAACTTTATTGTGTTGGCTTAGGAACCAACTTCCTCAATAAGACTCCCAAAGCACAAGTAGTAAAATCAAGAATCAATAAATGGGATGGTATCAAACTAAAACGTTTCTTCCTAGCAAAGGAAACAATCAAGAACATGAAGAGAGAGCCTACAGAATGGGAAAAAATCTCTGCCACCCACACCTCAGATAAGGTGCTAATTTCCAGAATATATGAGAGTTGGAGGCTTGGTGCCCAGTGTGTTGGTGTTGGTGTGGTATGGACCTTCAAGAGGTCCATACCCACCCTAGTAGGATGTCCTAGGTCAAGTGGGGGTGTGCCCTCAGAAGAGATTTCTCATGGGACACTAGTTTTCTTGAGAGGATGCTGTAACACTTGGTCCTGGTCCCAGTCCTTCCTTTTGCTTTTTGGATGGGGATGTGGTCACTTGCTTTGGCATGTGCTCCCTCCATGGCTATCTGCCATGAGGTGAGGTAGCCAAGGAGCCCTTGCCAGAGCCTGCACCATGTCACCTGAAATTTCAGCCTCCAAAACTGTGACCTAAGTAAACTTTTTTACTTTAAAAGGTTGCCTGTCTCAGATGTTTTCTTTTATAACAAAAATCTGACTAATACACTGTCCTTTGTGCTGAGTTTCAACATTAAATGAGCAAAAGACTCAAGCCTCTGTTTTAGCTCAGTGTTCTGGCTCGGCTCTCAACCCAAGTCCTTCTCCCCTGACCAATCACCATGTCTTCCTCCCATTTGATCATTTTCAACATACAAACATATGATAAGCTATCCCTTCCTGAACAAGAACTCCTCTTAGACTCTATGTGCCCTACAAACACCACTTCCCTTTACGTTCTCTATTTATTGAAAATACCCTAAAAAGAGCTTCCTGTATCTTGTTTCCATTCCTCACCCTCCATTCTCTTCAGATTTGATGTCCCAGCATGCCACCAACAAGCTTCTTGCCAATTTTCTTGTCAATGCTCTACCCTTGTCTTATGAACTATTCTCAGTGATACCAGCAGAGCTGGCCACCTCTTCTCTTTTGCAACATTTCTGGTACATGGTTTCTGGGTGCCCCACCTTCCTGGCCTTCTTCCTCTTCTGTGAGCCCTTCCCAAGTGTTCTTTGTTGGTTCTCCTTTCTCTTCATTACCTGTAACAATGACCACCACAGAGCCCAGGCTTCAAGCTTCTCATATTCTCTGTCTACCCACTGTCTGGGTCTCATTTAAGCTCAGAGCTTTAAATGTGTCTCTATGCTGATGATTCCCCAATTTAGACCCTCAGTGTCAACTTCTCCCCTGAGCTCCAGGTTCATGACCCCCACCGCCTGCTCAGTCTCTTGATTTAGATGTCAAACTAGCCATGTCCAAATCAGAAACCTGGATTCTCTTTGCAAACCACTCTCCTTCCTCCTACTTGGAAATGGAAGTCATGCATTATTCTTCTCTATTCGGGTCTCTTAATTCCTCAGCAGCTTTTGGTGGCTCTAATGTCACTGTTCACCCCAAATCTGATCTGATTGCCTCCTACCACCCCACCAAATCCATACTCTTCCATTTTAATCCCATTACAGTTATTTCTGCACATAAGAGCCAGATGAGTTTTAAAAGAGCATCTCTCCAAACTCAAAATGCAACATGCCCAACATAAAGCCAAAGTCCTTGCTAGGGCATGCTCTGACCCACATCCTTCCCATTCCATCTACTGGTCTCCCCACTTCTTGATTGAATCCAATTGTGCAGAGCCTTACACATGACCCACAAGCACTCTAGTCTGACACCTGCCTCAGGCCTCTAGGCTCCCTGCTCCCTCCTGGAACTGCCTTTCCCCAGGTCTTCCAAGGCTCCTTGCTGATGTCATTCACATCTCTGTCCCCATGTCACCTTCTCTGCCAGTTCTCCCCTGATTACTTTAGGAACTTCCCACACTCCACATTTCTCTTACCTTGGATGGCTTGTCTTTCTGGTGTTCTTCTACTCATTCCTGTCTCTGTCTTAGACGTGTGTCCCTGTCTTGCTCTCTGCTGTGTTCCCAGGTCTCAGAGCAAAGCTCATCCTGCACTTGGTGCCCAATGAACACTTCTGGGTGAATGAAGGCATTGTTGAATATTTTGGGATCCTCCCAGTTCTCCTGAGAGGGCATGTTAGAAATTTTTGTAGGATTTGGCTCCCTCAACTTTGATTTGATGTGGTCACCACAGCTGATGGCAACTGTATTTCTGAAGTGACTTTCCTTTTCATCTGTTCTGTCAAATCCCAGGTCCACATTTATGGTCCTCCTTTTCTCTTTAGCCTAGGATTGCTTAGCCCCTCAAATTAGTTTATCAGTCTACGAGGCCTACAACAAGGCTACAGTATCCCAAATCAAATCAGATTCAAGCATATGAACTCACCAACCTGTGACCGTTTGACTTCCAATCAGCAATTTCATATGGTTCGACCCAATGCATGTTTCTGCCTTTATAATTTTGCTTAAGCCATTTTAATGCCAGATTGTCTTTATGGGCCATCCAACTTTTTCTTCAGAGACCAGTGTTAAGTCTTATCTCTTCCAAAAAAAGCCCTGGAATGAATCATTGCTCTACATTTCCATGGCATATTGCAACTTTTCCTTTTTTTCTCCATTCTCATCTGCCTTCTAAGGAAGTTTTGTGTGCCTGTCTCTCTCTTCCCCCACTTACGTCTTCTAGTTGTCAGTGAATGAGCTGGGGATGGGATCTTGTCTAGAGGTTAACTGTCCCAAGCCTATGACTCTATATTCTACTATCTAACATTGGGAGACATAGGTTTCAGAAAGCCCATTTCTTTCTTTCCCTGACAACTATTTAAGCAAAATCTGTGTTTTTCAACTAGACATTCTGCCATCACACCAAGAGCACGAGAGAAAAATTCACTGGGGTGGGCAGGCTGCTTATCCAGCTCTTGTGAGATAAACCAACTTGGCACCCACAAAGAGGAGGGGTGTGATGCCGGCCCGTGTGACACCTTTCAGACACGACTTGACCTCCAGGGCCCATGTCATTGGACATTCCAAAGATAAAGCCTCTGTCTGGAGCATCAGCAGTTTCTTCATTTGCTAAGAACAATAGGTGAAAAAAGGAAGCCACTACTGCTTCAGCTGACGATGATGATAAAAGTGGTAATGGCATTTCTGTGACTCAGCACTGCTTGACAAAGTAGGCAAATTACTTGTAAAGTTGACAGTCAGGGCTGTCAGAGAGTTACCTCTGGGCTAAACAGCAGAGGCCACCTTTTACATAAAGAGAGCTCGGAGCATCTGGTCCAGAGGGAGGCAAACAAAGAATTCTGGGTTCATGAAAAGAAGGAAGCATAACTTGCAGCTCGGAGAAGGAAGCTTAGATGCAGAGAAGGCTTTCCTGAGAATAGGCTGTCAGCAGGAGAACAGGTGCTCGGGAGCTCATCGAACTTGCTCATAAGAATTCCAACAGCACGATGGTGGTGGTGTCTGAAAAATCAGAATGCTGAAAGACAGCAGAGTCTGTGAGGAGAGCCACGTGTGTATGAACACTCAGGATATAATGAGGAAGGCAAGGGAAATGACTAGGGTGCAGATGATCTTGTTCACAAGTGGTGCTGGGACAAGTGGGTAGATGGTGCTAAGTTAGATCTATTGCTCTGATGACACATCAGAACATATTCCAAAATAGATCAGAGAGCTACACAAAAACATGAACCCACGAGAAAAACACAGGTGAATTCTTGAGTGCAGAGAAATGATTTCTAACTTGAATCAATATTCAGAAGTAACAGAAGATTGATAAATTTCATTATATAAACATTAAGAAGACATGTGCATAGAAAAAAATACCATAAGCAAAGACGCATGACATATGGGAGAAAAATAATGGGAATATTATCACTGATAAAAGACTAATGTCTGTGTTTCACAGGGATTCTTAAATTGAAGGAAAGACCTAGATAGATGATTCAAGAAAGGTCTAACAAATTACCTATAAATATAGGAAAAAATGTTCTATTTTACCCACAATAAGTGAAATACAAATAAAAACTCTACTGAAACAGTTTGATGGCTTCTCTAATGATCATACATAGAGTTACCATATGACCCAGCAATTCTATTTCTAGGTATGCATGCAAGAGAAATAAAAACATCTATTCTTTTTTTTTTTTTTTTTGGTACTGGAGATTGAACTCAGGGGCACTTGACCACTGAGCCACATCCCCAGCCCTATTTTGTGTTTTATGTAGAGACAGGGTCTCACTGAGTTGCTTAGCGCCTCGCCATTGCTGAGGCTGGCTTTGAACTCGCAATTCTCCTGTCATAGCCTCCCTAAGTGCTGGGATTATAGGCTTGTGCCACTGCGCCCGGCTAAAAACATCTGTTCTTATAAAATCTTTTATGCAGATGTTTATAGTCGCACTATTCATAATAGGCAAATGGCAGAAATGACCCAAATAGCTATTAAAAGATGAATGGATAAACAACATGCAGCATGTCCATACAACAGAATACTATTTGGCCATAAGAAAGGATGAAGTTCTGATACATGTTGTGACATGGAAGAGTCTTGCAAACAAAATGCTAAGTAAAAGAGGCCAGTTCCTAGAGGCCACATATCGTATGATTCTATGTATATGAAATGTCCCAAGCAGGGAAATCTACAGACAGGAAGAGTCAATTAGTGCTAGCTTAGGGCTAAGGGTCCTGGGGAGTTGGGAAGTGAAGGTAAAAGATACTGAGTTTCTAAACTCACCTGTGCTGAGGGTTGCAAGTATCTGCGGGGATACTGAAATCCACTGAATTTTACACTTCAAATGGGTGACCTGTATCTAAATAAAGGATTAAAAACACCTACATTGAGATGTTATTTCTCACCTCTCAGACTCAGTACATTCTGCTGGTGTGGCAAAGGGGAGCAGGTGTTCTCATACCTTGTCAGAAGGAATGTGAACTGGTACAGCGGTTAAGGAGTGGGATTTCACAATGTCCAACAAAACTACGGATTTACACACCAGTGATCCAGAAATCCCATTTCTTGGAATTTGCCTGGGCAATTTCTCCTGAAAATACCTGCCCAATAGTATATGAAAAAGCATAGACACAAAGTTATGTATTGAAACATTGTTCATAATTGCAAGACAATGCAAACAACTTAAGTGCTCACAAATAAAAGACTGGTTGGATAAACTGAGACAATCACAGCATGTACTATGATTTAACCAAAACAGAATAAGAAATAGCTCTCTGAGCTGATGTGGAGTGTTTTCCAGGATGTATCATTAAGGGGGAAAAGCAGAGTGCAAGAACTCTGAAGAAGAACTAAATTATACATGTATCTGCTTATTTGAGCAAAAAGAAACATTGGGAAGAAAAGCAGAAATTATGAGATTGGTTACTCACAAGAGGTGAATGGAGATGGGGGGGAGGGTTGGGAAGGGAACTGACACTTCTCTGAAGAGTTTTGAATTTTATAATCATGTTAATGATTTGCATACTAAAACAAGTTCTACAAGGGCAGGAGAAAGTCCCTAACAGAAACAAATGATCCAGAGTGTATTTCAAATGAACAACATAAGGCTACTACATAGGATGGGAGGGGGGCACAATTCCAAGTGACTTTTGAATTCAGGGTTTTGACTATGTATCCTTAAAGGCAAAATGATATGTAAAGACATATCGAAGCCTAGTTAGTTTCTCATGGTGGTATGCATGAGCCATTAAAAATGACTTTGTTTTCTAGGATTGAGCAAATGAATAAATATATCGATAAAAATGAAAACTAGATGTCTTACTAATGGAGAATTAGGGTTTTTTTCTCCCCAAATATACAAAAAAGGGGAAGCATATAATGCAATTGGGTTGGAATTAAAAGTATTAGAGTGGTTTAAATGTATCTATATCTATGGTTTAAATTTCTATCTATGTAAACACTCACCTACTATCTCCGAGCTCTGTTCATTGAGAGGATCTTGAAATAATGACACTGCCATAGCCCTGATGCTCAGAATGTGGCTGTATTTTCACTGAAAAGGTCCAGCACTCCTTGGAGAAGTGGCTGACTCCAGGGCAGGTAAGGTATAAAATGAGCAGAAATATCTTGCTCCAGAAAGTAAGGAAGTGCTTAAAAAAATAAAGAGAATGTGTGGAAAGGACAAAAAGGTCTCTCACTGTCCAACTCTGAGACAGTTTTGAGTGTCAAAAATAATGACACTAAACACTGTAACCCAGTGAATATTACAAAAGAATCCATGAATTCATACTGCTATAAATGAATGAATAAATGCATCATTAAATGGGAAAAAGCGAAAGCTCTTCCCTGCAGTAGAACTGAACTAATAAGTGTAGGACGGTAGAATTGGAAAATCATTTGGCAAATATCATAGTAATAACTGATCCAAGCAAGAACTGCCTGCCTAGGGAAGGGAAAAATTTGGATGAAAAGCAGGATATTTTTACATAGTCGCCAACATCTCCCAATTTCATATTAATCACAAAGGGAAAAACAGCAACCTCAGAGCACAGAAACCTGGCACACACCACCTTAGCCAAGTAATCAAAGATAACATCACTAATAATGGCGCCAACCCAACATCACTTCCCTGGAACTTGATGCACAGAGGAAGACACGACATCACTTCTGGGGTGTTTCTGCCCCAAATTCATCACCTGGATCTAATCACAAGGAAACATCAGACAAACCCAAATTGAGTAACCTTCTACAAAATAAATGGTCTGTACCTTTCAAAAATGTCAAGGTTAAAGAAAGAAAAAGAACAGGTAAAGATAAAGAATGAAGAATTGTTCTAGTTTAAAAGAAACCACAGAGATTTGACAACCAAAGGCAGAATGTGTCTCTGGATGAAGTATATTACTGGAAGAAGAGATAAAATTTGAATTTGGATTGTGGATTAATTGATGGTATTGTAAAACATTCAATTTTCTGATTTAGATAATTGTACAGTGATTATGTAAAACAATATCTTTGTTCTTAGGAAATATACACTGAAATATTTAGGGATAAAGAGGTACAATGGCAGCTATTATTTTCACATGATTGATACAAATTATATATATATGTGTGTGTATATATATACACATACAGATGCATATATATACATATGTGTGTACATATATATGTGAATATAGTATAGTGAAAGAAACATAGAAGAGGGGGAAAAGAGAGGAAGAGGAAGGGAGGGAGAAAAAGGAAGAGGGAAGAAAGGAGGAGGGAGGGAGGGAGAGACTGAGAATGGAGGTGGGAGAAAGGAGGGTGGGGTATAAAGCAAGTGGGACAAAGTGTAGAGAGATGGGAAGCTGGACGAAGACTGTAGCAGAATTATTCATACTTGCTTTTTTGTAAGTTTGAAAATAAAAAGTAAAGAAAATGGTGCTCACAGCTCTCTGAGGACAGGATGGTGACCACCTCTGTTTCAACACTTATGCAGAGACCTGCGGGCTATGGAGGTGGCCTGGGTCCCTGGGGCCTTCGTTTTCCAAGCTGGCCAGATTTCCCCATATCCTATCCTGTTTGTGGACCTATTCAGTCCCACGTGTAGCTTAAAGGGCATGAATATGATCCATATGGAAAAAACTCTGTTCCCAGTTAAAAGCACTTTTTAATGATCTGGGATTTAAGTCCTTTTTTTTTTTTTTTTTTTAAATATTATCCACTTAGACCCAGCTTCAAATATGACCTGAAGCTGTGAGTAAGAAGTCCTGAAAGCTGTTCTGGGTGACTCCAACTAATGCCTACTGCCTTTAGGGGTATGGTAGGCCACAGCCTCAGCTATAGCTGGGATTAGAAACATCCTGGCTCTGACTGCTCCATTGAGTCTCTTTTGGGCTCTGAATTATTTGTTGGGGATGGCTCCCAGGCCAGGAGAAGGGAGCTGTTCCTCTCTGTGACACCACTCTCATCCTTAGGTTCTTTCCCTGAAGGCTCAGGGACTTGCACTCCACCCTCAGTGCCCCTCCTGGCTGGGTGGGCTTGTGAGACCTCTGGCTGAACCCACCCTGCCTCAACATTGCAGTCAGATTCTCGGAGCAGGTATGATGTGCCATTGGAGGCCTCTTCTGCCAGCCTTTGGGACCTTTCCCAGCCTTCAGGGAAACATCTGTCTCTCCCAGGCCACTGACAACTGGTCTTTGAAAACCTCATACCCCTGTAATGCTCTGGATTCTCCTGCCATCTGCCTCCTTGACCTGACTGGATGCATAGACCCCCTTTCCTCAGGAAACTCTGGAGAAGACAGATAAGCTTCTGCCTACTTAGCCCAGCCCTGTGACAGCCGAGGGGAAGATAAACCTGTGATTGGGTGAAAGAGCTATGGAATGGGTCACCTTTAGTTATCATGCCCTTTTGACACTGGGGATGGGGTGGCACAGTCCTTGCCAAAGAGATTGTGACTTCACAATGCCAGGGCAGAAATAGCAGCCTCTTCTCCCAAACTATGGAGTTAGCTACTTACCATTGCCATAATTGCTCTTATTATTTCACTTAAGAATGACACCGAACATGTGGACAGATCCTCATGGCCATCCTGTGAGGAGGTAGCATCATTTCCATTTTACAGGAAAAACAAATCAAAATTCAGAGAGGTAGAATAACCAGCCCAGGGTCCCACAGCTGCTGGCTGCAAGAACCTGGATTCAAATCTAGATCTCTGTGATACCACAGCCACAGGGAGGAGAGAGCACCAAATAAATGTTTACTTTTTCCAGTGACTACCGAATTTACTAGTTAAGTACCCAATCCACATCATCTCGGGCAAACTTTCCCATCGGCTTCTATCTCCTGACACAGAAGGACTCACAATTGCAATAATTCCCTTCACCGGGTACAACTGCAGGGGAACTCCGAGGGAACCCCCATCTCATCTTGATTTTGTTCCCTTGCCCTCCCCTGTCTGGATGCCCAGGGATTCCTGTAACCCATAATGGCGCCCACAGCTCTGCTCTAGGGCCACTCAGCGCACATTGGTGTATCAGCGTCTGCTCCCTTTGGTTGAATCGGGGATTCATCACCTCATTGCCCCATGAGTGGGGAGGAGTACCCCCTCCTCTCACCAGCGACCAGGTACTGCTGTAGGTCTCAGAGAGAGGAAAAAGTCATTGGTATTGGCAAGTGGCTGAGCCTCACCTTGGAGCTATCAGTTGTGTTTAAGCGTGACTGCCGTGGTAACACATTAGCTCTGAGAACTATGCTCTCTATTTATCTGTTACAGTAGTTAATTTCATCTGTTTTGCAGAAATATTTACTAAGGGTGAGTGATGGAGGCAGGCAGCTGTGGCTGCCTCTGCTGTAACCATATGGTCTATTTACAACCAGAGCTCCGTGGTGCAGATAGCCCAAAGAGGATTAAATTATACTTTGTAGATTAAAGTCCCAAACACTATAAAACTCATAAGCCTTTGTATGCTAAGCAAGAACTCTGACTCCCACTGGGCCTTAAGTTGATGTTTTGCACACACAGAAAGAGTGAACATTTTTGATATTTAAGTATTTTCTTAAAAAGCTAGCAGAATATCAAGCTTCTTCCTTAGGTATTTGGCTGGTTAAGGGGCTGGAGGAGCAACTTCACAATCCCCCTCCACAGGACCAGTGTGACCTGCTTTGCTCTCACCATAAACAAGGCCTCTCCATTTCTGTTTACTAATCTCCTTGAACTTGGGCTGGCAGGCAGACCGCTTAAAAGGAAACAACCCCCAACCTGCCAAAGCCACTGTTTATGTTCTGCTGGTCACCAAGTCACATCCAATGTAATTACATCCCAAGCACTCCGAGGCTCCAAGTTTTCTTGAAGTTGGTTAGAAACAGGGTCCTAAGGAAAAGCCTGATTGTCCCAGGAGAAGCTCAGTCTTTCTGCAATGGGTTGTTAATCGTCTCTCTGGCAAGGGTCCTTCACCCTCAGGGTGCGTCATTTGCCCCCTCCCAGCCCCCAGCCCTCCATCCTCTTCAGACCCTGAAAGAATTCGTTCAATTTAGCCTTCTCATTGATCTTTAAAGTTTCACTCTCAGTCACTTTCCACTTGAAGCTGTGTTTGAAGTTTCTACCGGCGTTTCTACTGATGGGCTTCACCCAGAGAGCTTTGTCGTTGACTTTGAGAGTCTGGTGTTCAGAGGATGGACTGATCTTCACAGGTGTCACTTTCTGCACACAGCAATTAGCCACACAAGCCAAATTGGCACAAGCAACGTGCTCATACCCTCTTCGAAGTGAACCCTCTGTGCTCATTTGGGAGGCTCTACTGGGACCCGGTTAAAGATGGGAAAATTCTCTTGTGGATGACCAACCCTCGCCAAGGAAGGTGGAAGGGCAAGACAGAGAGACTCTGCAAAATTTAGTCACTGGAGGGCCAGAGGATTCTCACTCACTGGAGGCAAATCTTATGAGTTTGCATAGGGGAACTGATACCTTCTTGTGGCATTTTAGTGCCATAGTTCAATGGGAAATCAATGACTTTATTAAAATAGTGTGAAAATAAACTTTTAAAAGAATCTACAGTAAGAAAGAGGATAGTTTTGTTATCCTGTCTGGGGTTCCACAGGACCTCACATGGCTCCTCTTCCCTTTTGAGATGTCTATAACACAATTCAAAGCATAGCAAATTCCTAAAGACTCATTTTTCAGACCTTTCTACCTGAAGATCCCCCAATGGAGCTTTTGTGGGTCTCCAAGTGCCTCCACTCCTTTGTTCTTCCCCAGTGAAGGCACGGAAAGCTTTCAAATCTGCAAAGGGTGCAGGACAGCCCCCCTACCCCATTACCTCCGATGTCCTCAGCTGCTCTTTCTTCAGGCAGCAATCCTCCCTCCCTGACTGCAAGGGCACCCTCACTGGAATCCTGACACCTTGTGGGAATCTAACTGATGGGAGGAATTATCTCTAGCCAAGTGCGCAATCATCCCCATCAAACAGGGTTGGCAAGATCCTGTTTAGGGCTTTCCCGTAGCTGGTGTTATTAGCAGCATGTTAATAAAAGTGATGGTGCTGCATCTTTCCCGCACATGATCTGGTTTAATTTTCAGTCATTTTGAGAGATAAGGACTACAGATGTTATCAATCTGTCTTTGTATGTGAGGAAGCTTGGGTGGAGAGCTGGTTTATCTTTCTCCTTCTTTCCATCTCTCCCTCTATTTCTTCTTTCCTCTCTCCCTCTCCTTCTCTCCCTGTTACCCTTCTTTCCTTCTCATTCCCTTCCCTTCCTGCCTGCTTCCTCCCCTCTCCTCTCTTCTTTCTTTTCCTGTCCTCACATTTCACTGGATCCTTGAGAACTCAGGCCCGGTATCCATGGCTTCGGCCTTCCTAGCTGTTTATTTCAGAAACCAAGTTGCCTTTCCCCACACTGAGAACTCTGATTTCTTTCAAGTGAGATGGTTAGAGGGGGGAGGCTGAGTCTCCATCAGCCTCCACTCCAATTATAATGGACCTCCAGCAAGCTGCGCTGAAACGGCATCTGATTTATTCAAACCCTTTCCCTGATGATCCCCTTCTCAGTTCTGGACACGAATGTCTGCTCTCTGGGTGAGGAAGCAGCCTGATTATAGCTTCATTAGAAAATGGTGACACTCGCTCTTGCAGTGTAATTGTTTGACAGGGTTTGGGATACGGACATGTGAATTGCTGACGGTGTGCGTGGCCCGCCTTTTATCACAGCGAAATCCTCACTGTCAAAGCAAATGGATGTGTGGAGTGGTTAATTTTATGTCATTAAAAGAGCCTTAATTGCAACCGTAAGTCTTTCCTGGGTTCTCTCAAGAGGAGTACATGGGACTTTCTGACACCTTGTGGACACCCCACACAACTCTGGGCATGAAGAAGGCAGCTGTTCCAACTACAGGGAGCAGAGACTTAACCAAGACAGGTGGGCTTGGGTGGGGTTTCTCAGGCTTCTCAGAGAGGCTCCCCTTGGGTCTTCAATTCTCCTGGGTCCTAATCCATCAGTGGAGTGCTGCCAGGTTCCAGAGGACTGGAGACAGCCTCGGTCCATGCCTTGGTGGCCACTGGCACCAAGGGCCATTGGCTGATGAGCAGCTTTGAGTTTTCAAGCCAAGAAAGGTCTCCAGGGAATCATCCTTTGGAGGGAACTGGCATGTTTGGAGGAAAGTTTGTGCTATGCTGGGGCCTGGGCTCTGCTTCCTGGAAAGCATTTCAGAGGCTGACCAACCATGGATCCCTCAAGAGAACACGCAGCCCAGCATATCAGGATCCAAACCCATTTGCTGGTCCAACCAGTGACCTGAAAAATGGAGGTATCAGCCCCAGATGACCTTCCCCATGCAGGAAAGGGAAGTGACACTGGTGGCATTCAGTGGTAACTGTCCAGGAATGCATAAGGATGGCAAGTTAAATAGTAATCACCAGGTAACCATCTCAGACAGATAGAAAGAGAGGGGAAAAAACCCAAGAGTAGCTATCTTTAAAGAGAACAAGCAGATCTGAGTAATCCAATTTAGGGGAGATAAGAGCCTGCTGCTAGTACTGTCCTTTAACTGGACAAACGCCTTCGTTCAAGTGTCAACCCCAATCCGGAAGAGGTCACTGCACTGGGCCTGCTGCCTAATATACTCCTGAATTGGCTGAGTGGCTTTCCGAACAAACACACTGGTCCAACAGAATTGATTTTCAACAGGCCGTATTGGTCCCTAACGTAATTATCCAGCAGTGAGTCAGTTCACGGCAGCCCTTGCATTTAAACGCCTCTGGTCAGCCCAGGAGAGGGTAGGGCCATGCTGAGGTGCCTTCTCCAAACACCACTTGGGAACCCTCCCCTCCCCCTGCCCCTGGCCACTTTCCTCTCTCCTTCCTGAGTAATTTAAAGTGCAATGGCAACTTTGTGCAGCTCCATCCTCCGTGGGCACCTTGCCCCTGTTTACGAGGAGGTGCAGAGGCCCTAGGGTCATGTGCCAATGAATACCACGTCCTAGCGGTTTGATAGGTGAATTCAATTTACAACAAAGAATCCTTTAAAAATGCTTCATGGTTTAACCTCTTCCTTCCTCTGAAGGCTTTTTGGCAGCATAGTTCCAGTTACTTCTATGGGAACAGCCAGCTAGAAGCAGGTCCCGGGATGTGACCTCCTAGCAGAGCGCATGTCCTTCAAAGGTGCACATTATTTGGTCCAGGTCCTAGATAGTCCTGCAGTAGAGGACTAGACATTTGACCTTCCAGCTGATCACTATAAATTCTACACCCTAATGGGTCCCCAGTGTTGGGAGGTCTGTTATGAGGTATATGATGACCTTGATTCAGTTTCCAGGATATCCAAATGATATCTGGATGCAGGAACCCAAAGACCACTATTTTCCTTTCCACTCATCACTTCCTCATCCCTTGAGAAATACCCATGTCTCACAGGCTGGAGAATGAACATATTGATAATGCCGTATACACAACCTTTTACTTCACGCCTATAGCCTGCAGGGAGGGCAGGACTGGGGTCTAGGGCGTCCTTGCATTCCTAGTACCTGTTATCCTGTGTTGTCAAAAGTGTAAGTCAGCAACAATTTGTGGAGTTGTGCTAATGTGCTTTGCAATGACAAAAGCCCCACCCAATAGCTGTGTGAATGTGGGTAATAGCTTAACCTCTCTGTACATGGACTTGCTCATCTGTAACATAGGGGTAAACATAGCATCTGCAGCATCAGGCTGTTAGAAGGATAAATGGAGTTCCTATTTGTCAAACTCTAGAACCATGCTTGGCACACACAGAGGGGTTAATAAGAGTCACCATCAGTTACTTATAGGGAGAGCAGCATAGCTCAGGCAGAGACACAAGTACCATCAGTTACTTATAGGGTAGTACAAGAAGAATCCAATAGAATCAGCCTGAATTTTGTCTTCATCTGGGACCTCAGGTGCTGTGAAATCCACAGCCCACTAATCAGCTGGAAGGGCTACCCAGTGTGTCCTTCCTCAGCTGGCTTGGTTCAGGGCAGGTGTACCCCACTTGTGTCTCTTCCTGAGCTATGCTGCTCTCCTAGGAGTCGGGGAGCCTTGGAGCAGGGCATGGAAGAGACACCCCTGCCTGCCCTAACCCATTCCAGGGGGAATCCACATAGCCGGGGCAAGGAGGTCGTGGTGTCAGTGGCTGTCAGGGAAATTGATCCTCCAAGTTCTCAGGAACGGCTGTTCAATCCCAATTGACCTGCCAGGAAGCTCTGCTCAGAACTAGTTTGCAGGAGACAAGAAAATATTTTCATTTGCTTCAAACCCTACCACCACCCATGGGCTCATCTTACCAAAGGCATCCTGGTTTTTACTGAGCTCCTCTGATGTGAGAGCAGCTGTGGAAACCAAAGCTACAACTGGCATTCATTTACTCACTTCCTTGGCTCAAACCAGCACCCAGGTTGGCTCCAGGGGCCATCCTGCAATAAGCTTGCCCGAGGGCATTTCAGGGGGGCATCCAAGCTAACACCTAAATATTATAAGCAATAATGAGGCTAATGTGCCGGACACAATTGGAAGGGCTCTCCTTATATTAGTTCATTTAATCTGACATGTAATATCACTGACATTTCAGCTGAGGAAATGGAAACACAGAGAGGTCAAAGGGCATGGCTGAGATCAGACAATTAGGACCTGGGGCCAGCTTGTGGCTGCTCCCCCTTCCTGTCCCACTGCAGTGGAGAAGCTGCACTTTACAAAATAACATTAAAGCTGTTAGTACAGACCCAATTTTCAAGGGGGAAAAAAATAAAAGGAAGGGAAGAGAAACAAGAAGAGAGGAAGAAAAGAAAATGGAGATAAAGGACAGGAGGAGACATCAAAACGAGAAATACATTATTAATATTGAACATGATTATTTTTATTTATCAAATAAATAGTTTCCCCTATAATGACAGATAACATTTAAGAAGAGCATTAAGTATGCCAGGCACTGTGCTATATGAAGTACTTTGCATTCAGTTATTTCATTTAATATTCACAACGAAACAATTGGTATTGCTAAGAATCTCCTTAGAGAAGGACACTGAGCCTCGGAGAGGTTATAACTGAGAAAGCAGAGGGCTAAAATCTCATCAGAATAGGTCTGGGGGATTTAGCAAATAAAAAGCATAGGACACCCAGTGCAATTTAAATTTCAAAGAAACTCCAAATCATCTGGGACATACTTATACTAAAGCAACAAATAATTCTGGACATTCTTATACTAAGAAAATTACTTGTTCATCTGAAATTCAAACTGACCTGGGCGTTGTGTATTTTATCTGGCAACCCTAAACAGAAGCATTATTTAGGCTGTCTCTAGTCTTCATAGTTTCAAGCTGGCATGAACTTTTCGTTTAAAGCCCCAGGTGTATTTATCTGTTCAGATTCTCAGGGCATCTGTAGATATGCCAACGGGATCCAAATTCTTGACTGGTTTCCAATGCAAATTTCAAGTGCCTGAGTAGAATCTTAAGGGCGCATAATGGCCAGGGGGCCTACTCTGTGCTGGGGGATAGTGTCCCAAGAGGGGGCCTCATTTCACAGGGTGTCCTTTTCTGCAGCCTGATCATCGGCTGACTTCTACCGTCGCTTCTGAACCGCATACATCCAACCTCTTCCCCAGGACAGCACCTGCTGGCAATCAAGCCTTTTCTGTCCCAAAACAGGATGCCATGGCTTCCCCCTGCTTCAAGAGTACACAGCTGCCTGGCAGAGAAAGACAGCGCCCACGTCCACCATCCTTCCCCTAAAGTACTGAATAGGGTCAGGTTCCGGCTGTATTTTTCAGTCTCTAATTAGCAGATTCCAATTCATCACCCTCAGTATCTCCTGGCATCAGCCCCGAGATTCCCTCCTCTCGCTTGGCGAATCGGTCTTCATTTAAAACCCTCTCTCTTAGCCCTAAATGGAAATCAATTCTGCAAGTTTAGCAAATAGTTAATTACTCCACAAAGAGGATTGATTGGCCTTTGATCACCAGAAAGCTCTGCAGTGCTATTAGTCTCTTTCATCTGTGATTAAACCACAGAGAGAAAGAAACAAAAACTAAATTAGGCTTCTCCTGTTATCCTACAAATATTTAATGACGGGCTAATCTCCTAGAGGTGTGTTCAGGGGATACGCATTCCATCAGGAGCCGCCTTCCATTCAACCTTGAACCCAGATTCCATCTTTGTGGAGAGCGCTGCAAAGAACTTGACAGAGGAATGGAGCTGGGCTCAAAGAAGCGCTTTGTAGGACACACTCTTGTCTGCCTTTTCTTCTTCTTCCTTCTTATGTATGTTTTAATGCAGATAAAGATTTCCCCAGTGGACTCCTGACATGAATAATAATAATAAAAGGAAATCTGGCTTTAAAAATTCCTTTTGCGTTTTTCTAACTCTCCACACCCTGTCCCATTGATTTGTGGATGCGAAGGAGCGCTTTTCCCAAGCTACAGACTCCTTCAGCTGGGGCAGAAAAGGCACATGCCGTGGAAGGGTTCTGCTGTCATCTCTTCCCCCAAAGGGTACCAACAGCAGAGCAGGAGCTGGGGCATCTGCTCCCTCCAATACTCTACGTCACTGTGCACAAGAAATTAAATGTTAAAAAAGGCACTTTCTATATATTTGATGCAATAGTCCCATAAAGCATGTAAAAAAACTCAGGCACAGATGGGTGTGGTGGCATGTGCCCGTAATCCCAGCAACTGTGGAGGCTGAGACAGGAGGATCACCGTTCAAAGCCAGCTTCAGCAACTTAGCAAGGCTCTGAGCAACTTTATCGAGACTCTGTCTCAAGAATAAAAATAGGCTGGGGATGTGCCTCAGTGGTCGAGCACCCCTGGGTTAAAAAAAATAAGAAGACACTGAGGCACAGAGGGAGAAAAGAGCAAGAAGTTAGAAGTTGGGCAGAACTGAGTTCGAATGCTCCCTCTGCTTAATATCTGGGTGATCCTGGGCGAGTCACTTAACTGCTCAGACTTTGTACAAGTTGGGTGGAAACACCTACTCTACCAGGCTGCTGTGCTGATTGATCCCCTGCAATGCATCACAAAAGTGCCCACACATAGTAGGACCACATGTTATGGGGTTCACACCCTTCCCTTTCTGTTGCTCAAGGTCATGCAGCTAGTTACCAAAGCAGAGGAGCAGGGCACTACCGCCCTTCCTAAGGTATGCTTCTTCAGCCTCGACTGCCCCTGCCTCTCCAGCAATCTCCCCATTCCACAGTTAACCATTCTGCTTGGAGTCCATCCTTAGAGACTCGGTTCTGAAACAACATCAAGGCTGCAGAATCAAAGAAGTGATCAGAGCCAAGAAATGAGGTGAAGGAATCAACCACTTTTTAGTTGATCGGGCACTTTCTGAGTGTGGGATTCCTCCTACAACCAACTGGATAAGCCAGTCTGGCCTCTAGAAACAAAATGCAAATCAACTCACTGATTATTTTTCAATCTGGTACTTAGGCTGATGCAGACAGCCAGTGTGCACTTTGTGGCGCCCTCATTTGTTCTCCTCGCAGTCTCCGGTGCAGCCCCGGGTCATTCTGGGGTTTTCCTCTTCATAATTTTATCAGACAAATGCTGCTAATTGGACTGACCCGGAGCAAGATGGTGATGTTGCCGTCAGTTCTCCCTCCGTATCACAGGCGCACCTTTACTCCTCAGCTTGTCTCCACAGCCCAGGCAGGACCCCTGCCTGCAGTGACACTTTCCTTGTTCTACAGGCTAAGGACCAATGGACACAGCACCAGATGACCCGGTGGGAGTCCCAGCCCTAGAACTTACAAGCCCAGCGACCTCCTGGGACCTCCTCTCAGACGACAGGAGGGCGTTACTAACAAGTTTAATTAACACTTGTTGAGCACTTTGGTGTGTCAAGGACTGAGCTGGCGTTTCAGAGAGGACTAAATAGCCTAATTATATGAAAGTATTTTTAGCTTTGATTATTATTGTCATTAGGGTTTGTTAGGTCCCACGCCTGTCCTCCCAGCACTCACCCTGCACGGCAAGGCTGCAAACACCTGGGATTCCCACCTGAGGGCCTTTCTTTTCAGGTCATGGGAGTCCACCAGGCCTGGGCTGAGATGTGTCAGGAGTGCCAAGAGTGTCAGGGCGGAAAGCAGCTGTCAAGCAGTGATGGCCTGGATCTCCTTGTCCCTCAGGTAGGGGTGACTCTGTGTGCTCTACGCTGTCCTCCAGAGTGCCCAGCAGGGTTAAGGGCCAGCTTTCCGTGGCACAGATGTGCTTGGTAACAACATAGAAATGTCTTACAGGTTTGTATCCCTTCTTTCCCTTCCCCGCCCCTCACTAGCGTTTACTGCTATCACCTCCCAAATAGATGGTTCTTACATTTTTGTCTTTGTTTTATTTCTGGGAAAACTCAAATGAAGATAAAGGTCATAACAACGATAATGGTAATGATGGGGGCAGAGAACCGTGGAGGTATACATATGAGAACTTGTAAGACTGTCACAGATGAGCCCCTCGCTGTCAGGACAATTGTGTCAGAAAACCAGAATGTTTGCCCTACAAGGCCCCTCTTTCTCCAGACCCTAAAAGGAAGTGAAGCTGAAAGATTCCCCTCAGACCAGCAGACAAAAGTATGGAATTGGGTCGGAACTAGCAGGCACCTTCCACTACTTCAAGATTCGAGCCATGGCCTGCGCTGTGTGCTGACTGCTTCTGGATTCTTCATCCAAATGATCTCTCTCTTGAACTCCTCACCTTCATCTCCAGGTGTAATGGCCTCCAGCCTATCACCCTTCTCCATTTAACATTTGTTGTCCCTCAGGTAGGGACAACAAGTGGTGTCCCCCTCTGGAGGACAGCGTAGAACACACAGAGTCACCCTACCTGAGGGACAACGAGATCCAGGCCATCACTGCTTGCCCATACCTCCTGGTTTAAAATTCTCCAAGGACTTCTCACTGCTAACAGAAGGGCAAAAATTCTGAACCCACCCATAAGGCTCTCCCCTGCTTCATCTGGGTGCTTCCCCTTATCCTGACACTTCACTCTCATGAGCACCTTGCTGTCCCTTGAAACATCCTAACTTCACCCACCCCAACCCCAATCTCTCCCTTCTGACTGGCCTCTCCAACCCCGGTGTGCACCCTGGTCAATCCTATTTACCTATCAGGTGTCTGCTTGCCAGCTCTTTGTTCGGGGGGCCTCCTCTGGTTGTTCTGCATAGAGCTGTGTTAGAGAGCTATGGAAAAGGCTCCCAGTGATTTCTGCTTCCTGGTATTAGAGGTTTCCTGCATTCCTCTCCCCTTGTAGGAGGACTGGACCCAGTGACCCACTTTTAATGAACAGAATATGGCAAAAATGACAGGTGTCTCTTTCAGGATTAGGATACAAAAATCCATGACCTCTCCCAGACTCCAGTCCCTGCTCTGATGATGCACACTGCCTTGGTGTAAACTGCACAGAGGAGAGCCTCCATGACCGGGAGCCTCTGCCAGAATCCCACAAGGAACTGAATTTTGCCAAACACTTGGTAAGTGAGATGGAAGCAGATCCTTCTCCAGGTCAACCTTGAGATGATGGCAGCTTTGATGGACACTGTAAATGCAGCCTTGGGAGGGACCCAGAGCCACAAGCATCCAGTTAAGCTGTGTGTGGATTCGACCTAGAGAAGCTAAGGTGGTAAATACTATTCTAAACTACTAGATTTGGGGATGATTTGTTATACAGCACTCAGTAACTAGCACAGATTGTATCTCCTCATTATATGTGGTCATTCCAAGGAGTTAGAGACAGTGTATGCTTTAGGGAACAATTGTAGAAAAGGCATCAAATGTAAAACAACTCTAAGGTATGGGAGTGGCAAGAGTCTAACACCCAGGAGCCTGGGCTCTGAACTCACCTGCTGGTTGAATTCCGGATCCATCACTTACCACCTAGTTGCCTTTGACCAGTTATATGTTCCTAAACTTTATTCCTTCATGGACAAATTGAAGGTAATAATAAAAGTCATAAAGTGGATATAAGGATTAAACAAGATGACACCTGTAAATTGCTCAAAACATAACCTGGTACTTGGTAAACCCTTAACAAATGCTATCGATTTTTGCTCTTTTGAGGATAAGAGAGGGTATAATATAAATTTTGGAACTTGAAGATCTTGCTGTCAGCTTAGGGGGGTGCCACAGTTCACAAAGGAAGACAATATGAAGTAATCCACAATTAGAGGCTAAATCAGGACTTGATAAGTTGAAGGAGTTTAGAGGTAAAGAAAAAAACTAGGCTGGACTCTCCTGGCATGTTTCAGGATAAAATTTTCAAGCATGAAAGAATATTAGCCCCCAAGTAGGCAGAAAAGGAAGGAACGGAGAGCGCTGGCAGGAGCAGAGAAACAGAGGTGGAGCACACAGGTAAGAGCAGGGCAGGGGGCTCAGGGGAGGGAGCACGAGCCCAGAGAGGATGGATCAACTAGGGCAGACATGCGCACACTAAGGGCAAGCCTCAGACTCGACTCTGTCGGATGGGGCCACACTGTAGACTGCTCTCTACTTGTCAAAGGTACTGAGAAAAGAAGGAGTTGGGAAGGGAGAACATGGAAGCTGGAGCCCCATATTCTTCAGTTAAAGTGGACCCCAGAACCTGCCTGGCTATGTATCATGTGCCCAGGGACTCTGGGACAGGAAGGTCCCCCCTGGGGATGGAGGAGCCACCACGGCTGGGCCTGTGATGGTGTTGCGTGTCCAGAGCTGCAGGCTTTCAGGTTGAGCAGAAGTGTCAGAGGGGCTCCCTTCACCCACAAGCCTTGGGAGCCCCAAGGCATGAATGTTTGCAAGTTGGTGCATGTTTAAGGTCAAGGGAACATTGATTTCCACCCTGAGTTGTAGTGGAAGCTGCTAATTTGATAAGACAGAGCATTAAAGATTCAGCGTATATGGATATTGATCATGGGGTAGGTCTTGTTAGATGATATTTTTAAAAAATGATCAAACAACTATTGGTGGGAAACTAAGTAAGAATTTCCCAACTGAATCTACCTCGTTTGAGAGGCTGTAGAGCTGAGTGAGACATAAGGTTGTGAGAGTGCACCGCTTAGCAGACAGACGGACATCGGCCTGCATCCTTGGTGTGCCACTCATTAGTTGTGTGGTCTTGGGAAAGTGGCTGAGCTTCTCTGTGTCCCAGGTTTCTGATAGGCCGGGAGATGGTTCATACCTTCCTGGTGAGATGCGGGTGAGAATGAAGCATGGCAGAGCTGATGGTAACGACAGTGACAGCAGTGGCAGATGCTCGAGCATGCTCCATGTGCCAGGCACCCTACTTGCTCTAAAGGTTGGACTGATCAAATTCTCGCAGCTGCTCGTTGAGGCAACTGAGGCACAGATGCTTGCTGTAGGTTACGTGGTGGAGGGCAAGGATTCAAAGCCAGGTCATCTGTGTCCAGAGCTGGCTCTGTTAACCCCTGCGAAGACAGTCTTAATGTCTGGTTGGCAGTGTCTAATACGTGGGTGCTAAATATTTGATGAATAACTGATAGCCACATGTGTTGGTGGGGCTCCAAGAAGTCCATGTTCTCTCTTCTTTGTGGCTGCTGGAATCGTGGCTGTGATTTCCTGATGGGACAGTTAGGTAGCAATGTGAAAGAAGGTAAAGGAGAGTGACGAGCTACCCTGTCCCATGCCATTCCCCCAAATGATTGGGTGAGACAGGAAAGAAGAGAGAGGGAGACATAATGGTAAGGATAAAACCCAAGTACTCTGACTCTGTCTGAAAAAACTTGCCTGCGATCTTGTCCATCCCTCTACCTCCATGCTTGTGACCAAGCTAAATCAGTGCGGTGATTCCCTTCCTGAGCATCCTCAGAGAAGGATGTGCCCTAGAGAGTCTTGGGAGACAACTTCCATTTTTCATATCCTCACGGAGGGGGTAATCCTCCTGACCAACTGGTCCTACCATGATTGGGAGAACTGGCTGCCAATAATGGTGTGGATTTGGGCCATGTGCCTCCCTGCCTTTCCTACACCTGCAGGACCTCTTTTCACCATCCTACTCCCCACCTAAGGAAGGTGTACATCCAAGAAGAGGAGTGAAAAGAGGCTCAGGTCTCTGAGAGCCGCCAGGTTGTGACAGAGTTTGCGAATGGGACTCAGGATCTACCACGGTTTCCTACTATTACCTTGTTCAGAATCTCCTTGTCTTGAGGCACTGAGGTCAGGCTGGCTGCCTGGAGGTTTGGTCAGCCATGGGATGGCCCAGGAACAGAGACAGGAGGCCAGAGGAATAGTTGAGAGCATCTCTATCTAATTCACACCTTGGCACCAGCTCACAGGGGCTGGCACATCTAATTTACAGCAGGAGTGTGTAACGGGTGTCAGGTCTCACCAGACCCACGTATCACACTCCACAGAGTGCTCAGAAGGATTGCTGAATATCCTGCAAATGAGTCACAAAGAAACATCCAGAACCACTGATGAATTCATCTAATATTTCAGTGCCTGATGTAAGACCAGGCAGGGCAAATAGGGCACTGACCACCAGCCAGTGGTACTGCTGGGTGTGCAGGCGGGAAGCCTCACTTACTTCCTGGAGGTGAAAATGAACAATAACCTTATTCTAACGTGAAACTGGAGGGGGCAGACAGGCTATCTGAATTCAGGAATCTAAAATAGCAAAAGAATGGCCAGATAAAATTCCTGGCAGCTCTGTATCTCTTTAAGTATAATGCTGAATTTATAAATCAGTGAAAACTATTCAAGTAAGATATAAAGACATGAAACAGTTTTTGGTGAATATGTTGTGGTTGATAAAAAAAAAATGATCACAATACTTTGTAACTCATTTCCTCAAAATGTGAAGTCTCTTTCTCCACTACAGGGATCCAGGCTGGCCTTATGTCTTTCTTTGACCAATTCAGTGCAGCTCAAGTGACAGTGGGAGTTCTGGTGGCTGGGGCTTCAGAGATCTTGCAGTGTCCACTCTCAATCTTGAAGCCCTGGGATCTCAATGTGAAAAAAATCTGAGATAGGTTACTAGAGGATGAAGCTATGTGAAATAGAACACAGACAACCAGCTGACTATCCACCAACCCCCAGCCAACGTAGCCACCAAAGAAATGAAGCTCAACCAAGATTAGGTGAGCCTTTTCCAGGTCAGTAGAACTGCCCAGATGAGCCAGACCAAACCGTTGACCCACAGAGTCATTAAGTTAAATAAATGGTTATTGTTTTAATTTGTAAAGGGGCAGGGTGATTTGTTATGCAGCAGAAGCTGACTGTGACATATTTTACAAACACTTCTCCAAACTCTGTTGACTTGCTTACCCAACATGCTTTCAATCCTGTTAAAATCTATGAAGTCAGATTATTGCACTTTCTCTCATCTCCATCAACTAACACTGTGTGAGGTACAGAATAGATATTCAGTAAAGACTAGTTGAATAAAAATGTAAAATAGATTCATCTTGATGCCACTTCAATTTTTTCCCCTAAATAAGGCAGGGAATGATGATAAATACAAACAAAGAAAATACAAATGAAAAAACTGAATTAAGACTGTGTCTTAATTATCCAATATTCTTAAGTAATGGGGCATGGATTAATGAATTTTAAAGCAACCCAATCTCTTTCTATCTGTCCTTAAACAAATATTTGTTTAATACATAATCTGCACTATGCACAGTGCCCACCCCCAGGGTACCGTGGATAAACAAGACGGATAACATCCCGGGCCTCATGGATCTGTAGAAATTTGCACCATTAATTCTGTATAAACCAAAATTCATTCAATTTTAGAACTGTGGGCAGAAATGACAAGCAAAGCTGTGGGTCCATACATCCACAGCAGATGCCATCTCATCCTGGAACAGGGTGTTTTCTTTCTTATGGTTTGATTTTTGTTGATACCTTAATTTTTTTCCTATTCATAAATTTTATGATTCATTTAGCTATTTAATAGATACTGAGTGCTATGTGTCTGGTAATAGGTACAGATAGGATAAACTAGACCAAAGCACTTTCTGACTTCATAGATAGAGACTTCGGTCTAGTCAGGGAGACAAACATCTTGTGTATAGTAACTCCAATACACAATGAGCTGGGCATCATGAAACAGAGGCACAGGGTACTATCACAGAGCAGCATGACCCAGTCTGAGCAGCAGGTGGCCCAGGAGCTCTTGGGCAAAGCAAGCAGCTCAGCTCAAGGGTCTTTACATCTTGAGCTGATGAGTTTTAGGACATTTTTGTTCTGGTGGATTTAAGGTTTGACCCTGAAATTTAAGGTGCTGATGAACTTTAACTGTTGACTGAGCATGCTGGGTCTGTACGGTTTTTCTCCCCCTTTCTCCCATATAGCCTTTGCCATTTGGTGGCCACCTTTCCATTCATGTGGGTGCTCTAGATGATGCCTAGACCGTGGAACCAGAGTTCCTGAATTTGTCCTTTACACACCACTAACTGCGGGCCAGCCACTGATACCTCTCTGCCATCCTTCCACCTGTGGGGTGAGTACATGTGCCTTTTCTGCCCGTCCCCATCCTCTCTCATCATCCACCCTCCTTTCCCCCGGGGCCCACAGGGCACCAGGGTTGCCAGGTGGCATGTCGCCTCCCTCACAGGCATGTGGTGAAGATCACTGAGACGATGTCTGCGAAGTGTCACATGTTCCAAGAAGAGAGGCCCTCTCCAGAAGGAACATGAGGGATCGTAATTATTACTGCACCTCTGTGGAGAGGCTGCGGGTGCTTGGCATGATGCCACCCCCTTATCAGGAGACAGCTGCTGCCTGGCTGTGTGTGCACTTGAAATCAGACTTTCCTGCCACACAGATGGATCACTCCAGCCTGCAGCTGGTACTGCCTGCTCATCCGCCCAGATGAGGGCTTGTGCCCACACCTCTGAGCTATCAGTCAATGTTTATTCATTCAACAAATATTTATTGAGTGTCTACAGTGAGCCAGACATGAGTCTAGACATTGCTGGGGTATGAAAGCTTATGATGGAGGAGAGAAGCCATTTATGAGACTCTAGCTATGGGGCTCAGCACCAAGCCAAAGAGTAACTCATCAATCCCTTTACAGATGAAGGGACTGCTGTTCAGTGACATATAGAGGGTCAGGGAGTTAGTAAATGGCGGATCTGAGACTTGGTTCAATGTCAGCCCAATTCCAGACACCATGCTCTTTCCAGGACATTATTTTCCTTCAGGAATTTAACAAAGATGCCCAAGACCCCCACCCCCACAGAGACTGATAGCCTTAAACACGGGCACAAAGCCACAGCAGCCTGCTGGCCCCCCAGCTCACTGTAACAGTCACATTCTCCTCCTTCCAACCTTAGAGTCACCTTCTTAAACAATGTCTTTTCTCAGTCTCATGCCTGATTTCCAGGTGCAGGTGGGAGAAAGAATATTCCAGGCAGAGGAACCTGTTCATGCAAATTCATGGAAGTGAGAGAGCTTTAGCTAAATGGGGTGGACCTGGGCATCCTTGCTGAAAGGGAAGGAGTCCAGGAAAGGGAAAAGAAAAAAGCACAAGAGGGCAGGGGAAAGGAATTACTGATGGTGGGAAGATGGGATGAAATCGGACATCCAGTTGAAGAGGTGGGAAGAAAAGCGGTGCTTTATGGGTAGGTAGGAGGTTAGTTGTGAGCACATTTAAATCAGATAAATCAAAATGATGTGCACGGTTGTACTTCAAGAGTAAAGAAAAGGTTTGACAGTTCCGGTGGGAAATGGGATATGCTGTTGGCAAATTATTTGCTGAAATGTTATTTAAAATAGTAAAAAAAACCTGAGTCTGAGATAGTATTGCCAGCTCAAGGCCAGCCTCAGCAACTTTGTGAAGCCCTAAGCAGTTTAGTGAAACCGTGTCTCAAAGTAAAAAATAAAAAGGGCTGGGGATGTGGCTCAGGGGTTGAGTCCCCCTGGATTCAGTGCCTAGTACCAAAAGAATAAAATAAAATAGCAAAAAATTGGAAACAACCTGAGTATTCAGCAATAAGGGAACTTCTGAGACAGCTTCTGGGTGGGATACTATGCAGCCATTAATAATGGCCATTGTGAAGATTTGTATGGAAAATGGTCCATGGTATGATACAGTGCGGAAGAAAAGGCCTTTGGAAAATAAGATCCACTGTGCTGACTCCTAAGCAGAATGAGTGAAAAAACAGATGGGTAGAAGGAGAAAGCTACACGTCTTGAGTACTGTTTTGTGATGGGAAAGAAAGCCCAGGGAGCAATGGTTATAAGGGCAAACCACAAATCCCCTGAATTACTTGGTACTATTGGCAAAAGTGTACATAAGTAGCTGGGCATGGTGGCACACGCCTGTAATCCCAGCAGCTCGGGAGGCTGAGGCAAGAGGATCGCAAGTTCAAAGCCAGACTTAGCAAAATTGAGGCAGTAAGCAACTCAGTGAAACCCAGTCTCTAAATAAAACACAAACAAGGCTGGGAATGTGGCTCCATGGTCGGGTGCCCCTGAGTTCAATCCCCGGTACTCTCCCTCACCCCTACTAAAAATTGTATGTAAGTGCATGTGTGTGAGGGTGTGCATGCTGCTTGTGTAACTTTTTCTTGGCATGAGTTGAAGACTCCAAGATTTCCTTATTTCTCAGAGGGATCTGTGATCAAGTCAAGACTACAGGGGATCGTTCAGATGAATGCAGCACACTGTCTCATCTGTGTTTGTTGGGACCTTACAGTTTTCTAAGAGAGCTGAAAAGTGTTCTCATTTCACACCCACCCTCCAGCATTTTGAGAACCCAGTGTGGGAGCTCAGAGATGAATGATTTGCACGTGAGGCCTACACCTTTCCTGTGTTGGTGTCAGCACTGAATATTACTACACAAACATGTGTGCCCACTTTCTCACACAGTGAGCAATCTTCATCCAGTCCTCTAGGTCCCAAGGAGCTCACTGGGGAACTCTTTGATGAAGTGAAGGGACCTTTTACTAAAATCATTTCAGTGACCTCACATGGATTTGCAAAAATATTAAATTTCCTTCCACTGAATGGTGACTGGGAGGACTGAGTTCCATGGCTTTGGAGCCAAGTCTGAGATACACAAGACAGAGAGGGATCCCATGAGACCATTGAATTGAGATGGCCAACTGCCCAGAAGACCACATGCCCTAAATCAAGCTGGCACGTCCTGTGGTGTGGAGCCGAAAGAACAGTGTGCAATAAAGACAAGAAAAATAGCCACTTAGAAAAACAAATGTTTCACAGCCGTTGAATAATTTAAAACAATGGTACATTTGATTGGGTCACATGTTCAAGCCAGTTCATTTGGATGTCAAAACATTCTGGTGCTTTTCCGATCCTTCAGTCACCAAGGGCTTACTGAGCACCTCCCTCTGCCTGGCCTCTTCTTTCCATCAAAGATTGTGTGCCCACAGGAGTGGGAAGGCTCAAAGGGAATTAAGGAATACAAGCTCTGGGCAGCCCACCCGGGGTCTGAATACCTCTACCTCTGGGCAAAGTCAGCGTAGCTACTGAGGCTCCTGGCCCTCATCTGTAGAATGGGTAGTATCTCCTACCATGCAGGTTGTCTGAGAACTTTGTGAGCAAGTGCACGTCTAATACTAAATATCTGGGGACACGGTAGGTATACACTAGTGGCTATACATGGAGGCAATAATCAAAGAAGGTCTTAATAACACATCCCCATCCTACCACACAGATTGGATAGAATAAATGAGCTAATGGACTATAGAAATCTCCAAAATTTGAAAAAACACCCCTGAAAAATGTTACAGAAATTACTTACTTATTTTTAGTAAGTTCCTAACCTGGGCTTCTCCTTGAGTAGGTGTAAAGATGTCCAAAGGCCACAGGCTCTCCATTTTACTTATGGTCTTTTCTTGTCTCTAAACTATATGTGAATTCCATCGCTGAGCATTTTTTGAGGCTCTAGCTAAGTCTTGGAGGAGCTTTCCCATGCTAAGGGTCAACATATCCCCAGACAGAACAGTATTTTAATTCAACAGCATTCAGTAATTATTAAACTATGATAAATGCTAAAGTAAGAAAGATTACACTTAGACAAAAGAAGTGTCACTTGAATCACTTAAAAATATTATAATGTATAGCTAATTGCACCTTGACTATATGATCCAGTGCTGGGAAAACACTTCAGATCCTTAAGTTAGGTACCACTTAAATACCTATTTTGGTATGTAATGGATAATATTCTTGAGTGCAAAGGTTGTTAGAGGACCCAATGTTCACTGAATATCTATTGTGTGCTGGGCAGCTTGTCCATATTAATTAATTCAATTCTCAAAACAATTAATCCTCTGAGACAATTATTATCACTCCCATTTTACTAATAAAGAAATTGAAACTCACAGATTTTAAGTCACTTGCCTAAGATCACACAGCTGATAAATGGCAGACAGAGCTGAGATTCAGACCTAGGAATGTCATCTCCAGAATCCACCATCATAGACATACACAATGTCAACTCTGAGTTTTCCTTCTTCTCTGGACCTCAGTGTTCCCACTTATAAATTGGTGACAGTAGTTATACTGGATTTTTGTGAAGATTAAGTGAGATGATTTGTGAAAAGCTTATAACAGTGCTCAATAAGAGGAAGTGTTATTATACATCATAACTGTTTTCTTCTTAGATTACCATTCTAGCATACTTATGGTAATGACTCCTGGGCTGGAATCACTTGGAAGAGGAGTACTCCTTACTTCCCAGAATGGATTTAATACAGTTGAGGCAAGATAGTGCATAAGTCCAGGCAGCGGGGATGGCTACAAAACTATGGCAAAGTATAAACAGGGTGTTTCTCTTAAAAAAAATTGTTAAGGATTTCAAGATGGCAACAGCAGAGCATTAAACCAATCGCAGGGCTTTGAAGTACTGGAATCTGCACTTGCACACAAGTTTCCTGTCCTTGTGGCCAGCTCAGATGGAGGGTGTCAAGGCTACCTGGGATATTTACAGTCTGTGGCCTTAGGCAAAGTGGTGGGACTTTTTGAGAGTGTCTGTCAGTCAGTCTGTCTGTCTCTCTCTCTCTCTCAGGTTTCTCACTAATAAATGGAGACCATTCCTGCCTCATGGGTTACAGGGAGAACCAGATGAGTGATAGATCAAAGAGTGTGGCTGATTCACAAAACCCTGTGCCTGTGCATCTGTCCTGACTATGCAGCACAGACGTCTGTGAGCCTGTTGCACGTGCTAGCTGCTTTTGCCCCTTAAGACTGGGATCCAGGAGTGCAGGTCTGTGTATCTATATTAATAACAAGTTCAAAGTGATTCTGATGCACAGCTAGGATGGAGAAGCACTGCTCTACCAAGCAAATGGTATTATTTAGCAGAAGAACATTCATTTTAATTACTCAGAATTAGGATGGTCTTGTCTTTGTTTTGGGATTAGTCAAAGCATATTGGAAGGGCCAAGTCCTCAGAAGCTTACCCTGTGAAATGGTTTCAATATACCAGTGGGTCAGTCCATTGGTGATATGGATCTAGGACACACAAAAAAGTCCTTTTATACCACTAGACGAGGAATTGAAAGTTTTCCCACCGAGCTCTGCACCCCCCACCTGCAAACTTCCAGCTTCTGGTTGCCACGTAACCAGAAAAGACCAGCGCCAGTGAGAATGGATGGACAACAGCAGCCTTTCTTTGGAAATACTTCAAATCCAGGCAGAAAACTGATGGCATGGTGATAGCTTTCAAGCCACCTGGCACATGTCACTGTAACTCGGTGCATTCGCACCTGAGTGTCTGTCTCAGAGAACAACAGAATGGCCACGTTTGACAAGGCACACACATCCCTTCACCAAAGCCGTTTGACTTTTTAAGAAACAGATTGTGTTCTGCCTGAGTGGGAGCATTAATTAAGATTCTATTATATGGGAAGGCAGGGTGGGGGTTGTTCCAGAGCTGCAGGGCAATGGTGACAGAGCAAAGCTGGTGCATGTGTGCAGCCATTAACAGGGTGTTAATTGGGTGGTACATGAACTGAAATAGGAAGCTCTGAAGTGCCTGCCGTGGCTAGTTGGTTTAGGAAAGCCTGCACACCAACCCCATAATACGATACAGGCTCGACTCCAATTTCCTGGCTATGATTTCTCCCCATACATACATATGCTGGGGCTACAGGTGTGATTACCATGCTATCACGCCAACTGGAAGACACTTCTACCCCAGTGCAGCCACGCACAGGGCACTGTAACAGAGGCACTGACTGCCTTTCTCTTGGTATGTGACTACTTTAAAACTCAACCCACATATGCCTCCCGGTTACAGGAAGGTCTCGGTCATTCTCACTGCTCAGTCGTCTCAGACTTAGTAGGGCCTTCCTATTTGCTGGGCAGCCTGTGGAAGTTGTTACACCTGCAAGGATTCTTCAGGTCAGCCATTGTAGCTCTCAGCTCTCAGGGGCATCACACTAAGGCAGAGAAGTTGAGTGGGTGGCCCTAGGTCACACAAAGAGAAGGGCCACAGGCAAGACAGGAAGCTCCCTCCAGCAACAGCCACCAGGGAGAGGCGTGCATTTTACAGCTCTTTGTTATCCACCTTGGTTTGCTAACGCAAACACAAGTGAGGCCCACCAACGGCTTTTCCTGAACACTAGCTATCCTTTATCGTGTTTCCTTTAAATATGGTTTCTTCATCCTCATGTGGAGCCCGTTCTCCATACGTTGCTCCAGTTCCTGGATTATTGCTGCCTGGTTCGGGGCTCTGAAGTCAATGTCACCAGCAAATAGTTCAAAGCCTCTCTCACTGATCGAGATGCCCTTTCCCTCCCATTCAAGGTCTCAGCCCAGCCCCTCTGGGCGAGCAGTTAAGATTGTCAGTGGCTACGAGCCCCCTTCCTGCACCTCTTCACTCTTTTTCAAGCCTAAACATCAGTGCTGCGTTCACATGCACATGTCACAGGAATTTTTCTACTCTTTCCACTTCCAACATAGCTTCTATTTCCAAGGAGTCAAAGGGCTTTTCAGAGTCCATAAAAGTCTATGTACACAATGGCATTTTTCACTCAGCAGTCTTCCCTGGGACTTTTTCATTACCTGCAGGTGATCCTGAGTTGAGAAATGACTTCTAAATCCTGCCTACTCTTGTGGCTGATTAAAGTCCAGAAGTCCCTGTAGTCTGCCTACCAGTACTTTTGTGAAGATTTTGCATAACTACTGAAAACAGTTTAAAAGATCATGTCTGTGATCTATTAAACAAGATTCTTTTTCAAAGGGTGATAAAGGGCTTAAAAAGAACACATGAAACAGAAATGGCTGGGTTCTGCTTATTATCCGTTAGAAATGATAAGAATAACACATTTACTAGTCATTACAGAAGTCATTTGTCAGGAAGCACTTGCCAGAAAACATATTTGAATTCACCAAAATTCAAATAAAGAATTAATGGGTAAATAATTTATACTCAAGTAATTATTTGCAAGACTTTATTTAAACTGGAATTTAGTAAAAGGAATTCAAAGGTTTTATGCCTTGCATCACATAATAAAGGGATTGTTTAATTAGAATGACAACTTCCTTCTCTGGGTAAAAAGAAAGAGAAATGTAAATTCAGAAGTGATTCTCTTTAAATGCAGAGAATGATCATGGCCAAAATGATTCAGAGGAAGGATGGTACTTTGGATAATTCCAGTGACAAAGAAAAGAAAGGCAGAATTTCCAGAGGAATCAAAGTCATAGGCTTTGGAGCATCTCTTTAATAGAAGTGGCACAAAACAAAAAAGGTAATGAAACCCTCAAAAAACTCACACCCATCCATTACACACACAAACTCAATGATACCTGTATCTGAAACATACACCCTCACACTCAGACACCTTCACACACCTCTTCCTGGCTAAAATACATAACAGTGCCAATCCCACCCCAATGATAAAACACATCCCAGATGTTGTCAAATGGTTTTCACAGTTTAGTGAGTTGAGCATCTAGAGATGGATACTTAGTTGTCACTGGTTCCTGAGGCTCCTAACTTCTCCAGTGTAAAGAATTAGAGGCACTTGGACCTGGGCACTTATATTTGTGGAACTGGGAGTTTTCCAGGGTCTCCAGGTCCATTTTCTCTAATTTAAGAGACAACAATTGTCAGACTGCTCCTGAGCTTCCGTTTGTCACCAGTTGGGTGGCTATTTACTTCATTGCCTTTTGACTTAACTGAATTGACTCTTATGAAGGATAGGTCTTGGATCAGGGATTTTTCATGAGATGGATTAGATAGAGACCAGCTACATTCTACTTCCGTTGACTTAGGGGCAAAGAACATAACGGTGGGAAATGGCCTTGGCAGTGTGACTCATGCTGGGCAACATGGAAAAGCCTCTTAGCACTGTCCTGTACAAGAGAAGATTCCTTCAGGGGTGACCCCAAGAGACTTAGGGGACAAGAATGTGGAAACAACATGGAGTCCCCATTCAAGTCCTGCCAGCCGGAAAACCAAGCCACTGCCAGGCCAGCTAGAGGGCTCATGGCAAATGAAATCAGAGAGGGCACAGGTTCTGCTAAGGACTGGCGCACAAGATATCTGTGTTCAAAGAACAAAATGAGGCAGTGCATGATAAAATTCTCCTTCTGTGCCTCAGGCCATGCCTCTGAATCCTTCTTTGGTTCAGAAATTTACAAAGAGAGCTTCACAATCTCCCTTCTCTGTCATTACTACAATATGCGATTTCCCTATACAATACAATAAAGTATAGCTGAAAAATTGGAGTTAACCCTTCTGACTGTCTGTAGTTTTGTAAACTTTGGACTCAAATGGCTTATAATAGCGACTGAAGGAAGTTAAGCTGTGAAAACTCACTTTGATTGCACAGGAGATTGGCAGGATCTACAAAATCAAAGCACATATGTCGTGTATGTGCTCTTGGGATGGCAAATGGCATGTGAAGGGTAAGCCGGCAGACAGTGGATGGGCCAGGTCCTCTAGCACTGTGTCCAGTTCATCAGAATCACCTGTGACTGCAGGAGCAAGGAAAGAGGTCAGCAAGAAGACAAGGCAGCCAGCAACTGGGGCAAGCTGTGAAGCCAAGAGGGTGGGCAGGTTATTTCTTAAAGAATGACGTATTTGGAATTTTAAGTACAATCGTCCTCTGGTATCTGCTGGGGATTGGTTCCAGGACTCCCACAAGGATCCTCAAATCCACAGATGCTCCAGTACCTGACAGAAAATGGTGTAGTATTTATATATAATCTATACATATCTTCCTATATACTTAAAACCATCTCAAGATTACTCATACTCCATAACAATATAAATGCTCTGGAAATAGTTTTTATACTGTATTGCTTAGGGGATAATGACAAGGAAAAAAAAGTCTATACCTGTTCAGTACAGATGTGCTTTGTTTTTTCTGAATATTTTCAATTTGTGGTTGTTTGAATCCAAGAATGTGAAACCCACGGTAAGCCCATGGGTAGAAAGGAGAGTCAGCATACACATACGCATACTATACATCACCATATAATATATGAAATTATATCTTCTAAAAATTTTGTTATGGAAAACAACAAACCTCCAAGTATCCATCTCTCAGCTTCAACAGTGATCAATTCATGACCAGTCATGGTTCACACCCACTCCTTCCCCTCTCTCCCACCTTATTATTTTGAAGCAAATCTCAGACATATCATTTCACCAGGAACTATTTCAGCACGCAGCTCTCAAAGATAATGGCACATTTCAAAAACTTAACTGCAAAACCATCATCACACCTCAAAAGCCTTCCTTGACAGCATCAAATGCCTAGTCAGTGTTCTCATTTCCCTAATTGTCCAGGAAATTTTACTTTATAAAAGTTTAAAGGAGGATCCAGTTAGGCTCATGCATTGCAACTGGTTGAAAGATCTTTTATGTCTCTTGAATTGATGGGTTTTTCCTTTCCATGTCTTTGTCTTTGGAAGCTTTTCATGGTTGTTGTTAAAGAAATTGGGCCATGAGTCCCACAGTGTCCCACGAGTCTGGATTTTGCCAAGTTAGGAGCCTCTCATGGTGGTGTTTGCATGTTCTGCTGTCCCCTCGATCTCTGCTAAATTGGTGGCTGGACCCAGAGCCTGGATCAGATTCACTTCTTTGGCAAGACTGTGCCCTAGGTGCTGGCCTCTGTCTCTTTCAGGAGGCTTAACACACCTTTTCGGATCTCTTTCTCTGATCTGAACTGTCATTGATGGTCATTATTTAGATCCATTCATTTTTTTAATATATTTATTTTTTAGTTGTAGGTGGACAGAATATCTTTATTTTTATGTGGTGCTGAGGATCGAACCCAGTGCCTCATGTGTGCTAGGCGAGCACGCTACCACTGCGCCATAACCCCAGCCCCAGATCCATTCATTTTTAAAGGTTATAAAATGGGCATCTTTTAATCCTATTTTAACTTCCTTCTTTTTCTCCTCCTTCTTCTCTTTGGCTATTATTATTACTATTTTTAAGTAAAGCTGGAATATTTCTGTAGAGGAACATTTCCCCTCATTGGGTCAATTTGGATTTTGTTTGTTTTGAATCATTATGAACTCACGGACTTAAACACACTGTTGTGGTCTAGTCCATGGAAATTCTTGGTGATTATTACTTTTCTTGGTAATTATATTGTGTTCTTTTTGGTCAGTGAGCACTTCAAGTTGACCCATGAATCTTTGCTTTCAGGTGTGACAAAATGTTCTAGCCTATCTTATATTTTGCCTTACCAGATTTGAAATAAACTGTTCTCCAAGAAGACCTGAGTCATTTTAGGGAGAAGTAGGGTTTAGAGACTGCAATCAAGCTGCCAGGATGGATCAGAGCTCATGGGTTACTATTTCCAGGCTGTTTCAGTGAACACAGTGAAACACACACACACACACATTTCATAATAGCTAAAATTACACAAAATACATAGGCATCTACTTAAGATAAACTACCTTTTAAGTTCAGACTGATACTTCCCATCCACATTCAAAATTACAAGTTTTTATTTAACTTCATTAATCTTTCAGTGGTATTGCCTTGGCCCATGCTGAAATCCTCAATCTTAATGACACTAATCTAAATACTTATTTGCATCATCCCACACTAGATACCCAATAGTTCCAGAGTAAAAAAAACACAAAAACAAAAGCAAAAAGCCCCCCATAGTTATCAGTGATATCATTACTGAAAAGAGCTCACTACTTTTTGCAGTTCTTTCTGCTCTTGATGTACATCAAATTAGCATATTTTGAAATAATGGAGATGAGGTGTCCTCTGTAGTCATTCCACTTTCTGGATACAGAGTTGGGCACTGATTTCATTTTGATTCTGATTTTAAGAATGGCTTTTTACATTTTAATTTTGTTTTATATTCATGAACACATTTATATACTTCCTGAACAAAATAAGGTAGATTCAAAGAAGCCCAGCTCCAGACCACCATCCTCCTTCCCACTACGGGAAACTTATACAAGTTAGGATTTATTCTTGTTCTGATTTCTTTTTTAAAATCTAGGCATCTGCCTTTTTCTCTTATACTTGATACAATTTTTTTTGGATAGAACCAATGAGTGTCCTATGCTGTTGCTGGATATAATTACTAAAAGTGCATTATAATTATACGTAATAGTGGGATTCATTGTGACATATCCATACATGCACATAACATAATTTGGTCAATTTCATTCCATAGTACCTCCCCTTTCCCTTCTCTCCTCCCTGTCCTTGATCCCCACTTTCAATTGTACTGGTCTCCCTTCTAATTTCATGAGATCCTCCTCCCCCCTTTTTTTTTCTATCTAGCTTTCACATATGACAGAACACACATAACTCTTAACTTTGAGTAGGTCTCCTTTCAGTTAGTATAATGTTCTCCAGTTCCATCCATTTTCCTGAAAATGATATAATTTTGGTCTTTTTTTTTTTTTTGGTACTAGGGATTGAACTCAGGGGCACTCAACCACTGAACCACATCCCTGGCCCTATTTTATATTTTATTTAGAGACAGGTTCTCACTGGTTGCTTAGCTTTTTCCTAAAGCTGGATTTGAACTTGCAATTCTCCTGTCTGAGCCTCTCAAGCTGCTGGGATGAGAGGCATGTGTCACTGTGCCCAGTCCCATTTCAGTCTTCTTTACAAAGGAGTAAAACTCCATTGTGTATCTATACAACATTTTCTTTATCCATTCATCTGTTGATGGAAAACTAGGCTGGTCTCAAGGTGGTGTTTTAAATCCTAGAGCAGTTCAGATTTAATAAGGTCATTCCTGACTTGTAATTCTTTAACATTGTAGAAAACTCTGGGAAAATTGTTTTAGGTCCTGGGCCATTTTCTCTCCCTGACCTTCCATCAGTTCTTCCATAGAATTTTTCAACTATGTCAACAAGGCTTTCACCACCTACTTGCTGGACTTTGATTCGTTTTATTTTTGTGGAAGGAAGGAAACCCCTGGAAATCATTTCTTAATTCTTCTATAAAAACAGGACCATTTGGGACTCTTTAATGTCTGCTGTGTGAGAAGGAGCGCTGTGCTTCTTTCACTGTTGGTTGGAGACAATGGTGAAATCTTAATTTATGGTGTTTTATAATGGCAGCAATTGTACAAGGCAATTCGCACTTTCCAGAAGACATGGCTGAGAAGCTGATGGATTGTGGAGGTGCATGGAGGAGGATGCACGTCCTGTGTCCAGATGCATCAAATGGAAGACACAAGGGATGGCCCAGAGGATGCAGAACTTAATTCAATGTTCTACTCAGTGACTGAGTTTCCTTCCTTCATAATTACAAATGTGGTATGAGCTGAGTTGTTCCATGATCTAAGACATTTTATTAAGCTGCCAATATATGGGGTAAGAAGGTCTGATTATGGCCCTTTGATGCCTTTAGATTTGCAAAATAGTAGAGTGATCCCACTTTTTTTTTTCAGAAACATTTCCACTACCACCTCTACTTTTGAGCAGAACATTTTTTTTTTCTTTGTGTAGTGCTGAGGTTTGAACCCAGGGCCTTGTGCATGCAGGGCAAGCACTCTACCAACTGAGCTATATCCTCATCCCTACCATCTCTACTTTTGATTACTGCAGTAGTGTCCTAAGTGGTCTCCCCATTTTAACCTTGCTCCTCTGCCCAAATGTATCCTTCATATAATGGCTACAGCAGGAAAATTGGACACAGCAGATATTGAGACTCATAATAATGTCATAATGATTAAGATGGTGTGATACACAGACAGATAACCACGGAACACAACTGAGAGGCCCACCAGGTCCTTGCACACTCAGACACTGGCTTTATGGCAAAGCTGGTACTAGCCAATGGGAAAAGATGAGAACAGGGTCTCATGCATATCTTTCCATCTCAACAGCTATTTTTAGACATCATTTTAAATAGCTAAAAAGTATTACATTGTATGAATGTGGCGCCCCTATACCATCATTTCTTAACCAATCCCCTGTCAACAGTGAAATTGTTCTTCCTAACTTTCACTGTTATAGTGCTGCATTGGAGATTTTTGTACCTAAAATGTTGAACACATTATTTCCTTGGGACTAATTCATCAGCTGCAGATAATGGGTCAAAGGGATTGGATGTCTTGGAAAATCCTAGTCCATATTCTAAATTCTTTGCTGAAAGGTCTTCTATTCCTATAGCAGCATATGAAAGAGTTGACATGCTTCCTCGGACAAATGGAATATCATTACTTTAAAATATTTTTGCATTGAGGGAGGGAAGAAGGGAAACTTATAGTTGTTTTAATTTGTATTTAATTGATAACATTAAACAGAACACCTTTTCCCTCAACGATTGACCCTTTAAAATTTTTCTTTTGTGAAATGTTTTGACCTTGTACAAGTTACCAGGTTGCTCTTTCTCCCACCAATCTCATCCAGCAGGTAAGCCATTTCGAAATAATAATAATAATTAATTATTATTATTATTATTAATTAATTATTATTATTATGGCCCAGAGGATGCAGAACTTAATTCAATGTTCTACTCAGTGACTGAGTAGAACATTGAATTAAGTTATTAATATTAATAATAATAACTAGTAGTAGTAGTAGTAGTAGTAGTAGTAGTAGTACCAGGGACTGAACTCAGGGGTACTGGACCACTGAGCTACATCCCCAGCACTATTTTGTGTTTTATGTAGAGACAGGGTCTCTGAATTGCTTAGTGCCTCACCGTTGCTGAGGCGGGCTTTGAACTTGTGATTCTCCTGTCTCAGTCTCCCAAAGTGCTGGGATTACAGGCTTGCGCCACTGTGCCCGGCCCATTTTGAAATTATTATCTCTCAGCAAAGATTGTGTACCGTATTCCACTGCTCCAGTACTTTCCAATGTTTCCTGCTATGCACTGATTAGGATAAAAATCTTTAACCAGAGCATGATGTGCACCAGCATCCTCTTTCATCCTACCCTCCCCCCACACACCCTCCTCCTTGATCAGCCTGGCTTGCTCCCTGTTCCTTCTCTGTGTGATGTATCCTCCCTCCATCCTTTCCTCTCACTGCTCTTATCATTTCTTTCTCTTCACTTGCTTAGTTTATATCCTTTTATGCCTGGCTCAAGTGTATCATCTCCCTTAAGTTTCCCTGGGAGAACATCACCTCTGACCTTATGAGCACTTGCTGTAGTACATCCCTCTTCTTCATGTCAATCTACTTTTTAAAACATTTTTGTTCAGGGACACATGTCCTAACTGAAGTGTGGAACTGTTAAGGTGGAGGACAACACATCCTTGGGCTCTTTTATGCCAGTGTCTTGGACCCTTTTGGGAACACAGTGTGTGGATGATTTCCATGAACCTGTGAAAGAGGCCCTGTCCATGGCAAGTTGGGGCACTGAAATTTGTATCCTTCATTCCTGTATAACCTCAAGCCTTATTATGGTTTTAACTGAATTTTCAGATGGTTATTGATAATATCTGATTTCTTAGTCATGGAAGAGTAGAGCTAGTAGGTGCAAGGAGAAGTAAGAGCAAAATCTGCTACAGTTGGTGAACTAGCCTTCTTGGATCATTCTGGAATGCTTTGCCTTTATGCCTCTATCAGCCCACAACCCCAATCTCAGCACAGGCTGGGGCTGGTGGACACTGGATAAGAGAGAGTCAGCATGCAGAGTAAAACAGAATGAGGCCAAGTTCCATCCCTGCCATTGGCAGGCTGTGTTCCTACAGGCAGACTCCCTAAGTCTTTTCATCTGCTAGTAATTATTTCCCAGGATTATTAGGAAAATTAGGAATGATAATGTGTATAGAGTATTCAAGGTGCCTCCACAGAGTTTAAATTCAATACATGGAAGTTATTATTAATACAAGTTGAAAGGAAGACTACTGAAGCCAGAGAGTAGGTCAATATGAGCAAACAGAAAGCCAGCCATGTCCAAGGCAATAAGAGACTAAGGGCTGGGCTCTTAGGTGGAGAGTATTGCTAAAGCAGTTCTTCTACTCAGCAGGGCTCTAACCCCAGTGCCATGTTAGGGGTGAATTGCAGTGTGGAAAGAGCAGTGTGCAATATTGACTTTTGACTGGAGGTAGCACCTAGGGATGAAAATAAGAGCTTGGAGTTTGGAAGTCTAAAGCCATAGGAACTGTGAACTTTCTAGAGAAACTCAGGAATGACAGCTCTATTAATTGATTCTTCAGTGAGAAACTGAGAAAGGAGAGAGGAAACAAAAATTATGAAGAGTTACCAGGCAAAAAAGAAAAGAAAAGAAGATAGCAATATGGATATGAGAAAAGGGGAATTTAAGGGTGTAGGTCTGAAAGAGAAGGAAGAGTGGCATTGTGTATTAAAAAGCACCTTTTTAAAAAGATATATCTAAAAACTTGTATGCGCCATGCAACATAACAGCTAAACATAGAAAGACAAAAGCTACTAAAATACAAGGGCATTAAACTAAAATAAGAGTTGGAGATATCCATACACATCGCAGAGTTCAATGTATCTAGGAGAAAAAAAATGAGTAAGGACAGTAGGAATTTAATATTTAAAAAATTTTTGGTAGAGGAAAAATTGCTACAGTTAACATTATCTGAGGAACTAGTAAATACACCCAGGCAAGAAAATAAAATCAGTGGTATCAATATTGAGGAAAAATAGATGAAATCATCTCTGTGCTGATATGTTTGAATACCTAGAAAACCCCAGAGACTCTAATGAAACACTAGTCAAATAAATGAGACGATTTAGTAAAGATAGTAAAGATAAATGTGCAAAAATCAATAGATTCACTTTCAACTAGCAATAAGAACCCAGAAATGAGAACAAGGGGAAAAAATGCCAGTAGAGGTTGGAGGAAAGAAATGATAAAAAATATTTAGAGACAAATTTAACATAAAAGGGAGCTGAGCCTGGATGGTATATTCCTGTGGCAGCTGCACTATTCCCAGTGAGCTCTGAATTTCAAATCTCAGGTTTGGAGTTCCTTCTTCTAGGTTCTTCTTTCCATTCCTATACGCAGCACATTCCTTCAACTCTGGTTGCTGCTTCCTGCATTTACTATCTCGATATGCCTTTGAGTCCTTTTTTTTTTTTTTTAACCCTTCCAGGAGTTAACCATCTTTTATCAGTTATAAGTCTTGTGTAAATTTTCCCTGTATAAATTACTGCTGTGGCTTCTGTCTCTGACCAGACCCTGGTTAATGCAGATCTATGTGAAAAAAAAAAAAAAAACTATAAAATTTTATCAAAGGATCCCAAACAAGAAGCAAATAAATGTTTTCTAAGATAGGAATACTTAATACTACAAAAATATCTATTCTACTCAGAATGTACTATACTTCCAATAGATTTCCTTTTCTTTTTTGTTTTTGAAAGAGATAAAAATATCTTAAGTTCTAATAAGAAGGTAATTACACAAGAACTATCAAAAAAAAAGCATGAAAAATAAGAATTATGATAGGGGATATGACTTGCCAAAAGTCATAGTGGTACTGGCAGAGAGACAAAGAGATAGTGGAACAGAATGAAAAAATCCAGGAAGAGATTTGAGGACATATTAGAATCTAATATATAAGAAAGACAGAATTTCATTTCAGAGGGCAGAGGATAGTTTATTTAACAAATTGTACTGGCACAAATGACTAGCCATCTAGAACAGGGCTGGCAAGCTTCTTCCGTGAAGAGTTGGACAGTAAATATTTTAGGCTTTGGACATGTGACAACATGCATCTCTGCCATTATAGTGTGAGAATGGCCACAGACAACACATGTGGATGCATATGGCTGTGTTTCAATAAAACTTTATAAACACAGGCAGCTGGCTTGCGGGCCATAGTCTATCAAGCCTTGCTTCTGGAGGAAAATAAAATTAGCTCTCTTCCCTTATCTCTGACCAAATATAAAAATAAATTTTGAATGGAGTAAAGACTTAAATGTAAAATATAAACCATATAAATTTCTTAGAAGAAAAATCCAGGTAGACTAAGGTATGATCCTATCAAGAAGGGCATCCATCTTAATCAAGTCTGAAAACTCAGAAGTTGTCAAAGAAAACTGGACATATTTGACTATATAAAAATGTAAAACTTTTATATGGCAAAAACATAACAATAAACAATAGTTTTAAGAGAAATGTTGGTCCCACAAATGACTGATAGCTCTTATCTACAAAAAGCTCTTACCAATCGGCAAGAAAAAGACAAACAATCCCATTGAAAGAAAGACAAAGGGTATGGGATTTTAGTTTAAGTGCAATTGGAGCCTTGCAGATTTTGAGCAAAAGAATAATCTGGTTTATGCTTTAAAGAGGCTCAGGCTGCCATGTGAAGAGTGGACTGTTGGGGCAGGGAATCATGAACCCAAGGAGGTCAGCCAGGATGTTTCTGCAGAGTCCCCAAGAAGGCTTCAGAGATGTTCAATGAATGCGGGCTGACTGTTGAAGAACACGACTATGCCATGCCCTCTATGGCATCCAGGCCAAAGGGTTTGGTCCTTTAGCTAAGATTCAGAATGTGGTATGAGACTTCTCAAGTCTTTGATATCAACAAATGCATATCTCTGGTAATGTACAGCCAAGAACTTGCTCTGGCTGGGATAAGTCCTGAGAAATCATGCCGTAGTGGCCCCTGTGGTTCTGTCTAGTGTCCTCAGCTCTGATGATGGGAAGAGGAGGCAAGAAGATCAGTTGCAGGTTGGAGGAACTGGTGACTTCTTGGCCTAATGAGGCAGGTCATGGAGGAGGGACGACAATGACAACCCAAGAAGGGACAGGATATGTGCCTGCAGCCCCCAGCAGGAAGGAGAAAGGGGGAGTACACCAAACAGTCCCCACTGTGCCCTAAAGACTTGTCTGCAGGTCACCTGTCCCCTTGTAAAGCCAAGTGTATTCAAGGACTAAGTGGTCAGAGTGAAAAACTTGATTCTTCTCAGTTAGGAAGTGGGTTTCAGAATTCTGTCCACCTAGCCTGCAGCAGGAACAGCAGTTGCAGAGACAGCAAGGAGGAGCATCCCTTGTGTCCCTATGCAAGGTTTAGGAAGCTGGAGGCAAAATTTCTGTGCAGTAGCACTGGGGTTGGAGCTGGTACGGCGGACTCCGTGGCTCTGTGCAGAGCCTCTGCTTTTTCAAGTGTAAAATAAAAAACATCCTGGACAGGAGGAATCTCTAGAGAAAAATGAAAGAACACACACAGACATGAGCTGCAGGGAGAGGTGGCGAAGCTGACATTTGCTGCAAAGGGAAGAGAATAGTATGGTGGCAGAGGGACCCGGCATCCAGTAACAGAGCTCCGCGCTGCTGATGTGTGCGGAGGCCTCTCAGTTGCCTGGAATCCCGGGTGGAGCAGGCAAAGGGAGGTGGATCAGAAGGAACTGGGAGGTGGGGGCTGGCAGTGTTAGCTCTCCTGTGACTCTATTCCTGGCAGAGGCATCTGGGCAAGTTGAGATCGTTCTATTCTCCATGACTGAGTTATGTCTGGTTTCCTAGAGAGATGGGCACAAGGGGCCCCACTTGCCATAGGCCTTTAACAAAACAGCAGTGCCTTGCACCATCCACAGCCCACACTTCCACACAGAGGGCAGCTGGCATGCCTTCTAGGGAGCATCTGCCATAGAGTAGGCATGCAGGAAATACTGGATCTCGGTAACTTCTTTGCACTGACTCAGTGCCTCCCCAACAGTGTGCTCAACACAGACACTTTGAAGAAATAAATGGAGACTATTTTGGAGACCCCTTCAAATACTCCGTCTGGAAATGTAAACCCAAAGCAGAGGTGACAACCAGGTGAATTCAATCACAGCCACGATCATGTCAGATCCTCTAGGACAGGGACTGGCAGGCTGTAGTCTGAGGGCCAAATTCAGACGACAGCCTGTTTTTTGTAAATAAAGATTTATCAGAACACAGCCACACCCACTTGCTGACATGTATTCGGGGGACTGGTTTTGAACTGCAACAGTGGTAAGGCTTTAGTAGGCACAATGAGATCATATGTATGGCATGAAAAAGTCTCAATTATACACTATCTGGCCCCTTACAGGAACATTTGCCAGCCACTGTTCTAGGTGACTCCCAGGATGTAGCAGGTCTGGAGTGGGGTCTAAGAAGCTTCCTGGTGACCCTAATGCAAACAAGGTGCTAGGCACTCTCTTCCCCAGAGCAGAAGTAGATGAACTAATCAACATCAAGTGCCAATCACAAACAAGGCCTGCACTTGCTCTGTAGCACCACACAGCTGGAATCAGCCACGGTCAGTGCAAGCCTGGGGCATCTCTCTTCCTTCTCTCACAGTCTCACTCACTGACACAATGCTAGCAGCAGCAGACACCAAAGGACTGGAACATCCCCACTTGCTTTGTGTGCAGCCAAAAAGCTAGATGACATAGCAATGGACTTTTGTTGTCTTTGACCTCCAGCATCCATCCATGGCTCTCCCTAGGGTGCCATATTTGGTGTATTTCTTTTTCCTCCCCATAGTTTGGGTGCGTTTGACTCCAGGTAGACAGTCCATGATCCAGGCCTAAGCCAATCAGAATAGAATATCTTCCCTGGATCACCATGATTGGTTTAGGCATGTGAACCAGTAGTTTCCCTAGGACTTTTAGAAGGGCTTACGTGGAAAGAATATTTTTTTCTATCCTAGGACATCTGTAGTGAGTAGGTTCTGGGCTGCTGTAACTCATCTCACAACCTTGAGTTGACTCCTCATGGGAAAGTAACCAGTATGGAGGAGATGGCTCCAAGCCATCAGGAAGAAGACAAACCTGGTGACCTGATAAAAGTATCTAATCAAATACCACCCTTGGCTACACCTATCCACCTGATTTTTAATTATCTAAGCCCACACATTTATTCACATTGCTTCTACCATTTGACATTGGGGATTCTGCTTTACAAGAGGGAAAAAAAGTCATCCTGATGGGAAAAGTTATGAAAGTTATGAAAATTTTCCATCTGACTATCATTGAGCCGCTGATCCATGTGCAATACTGATGTGCATGGAGGCTTTTCTTGAGAGTCCTGTATGTTGGAGCACATTTGGAGCACATCACTTCTGTGATGTCACAGAAGGAGCACGGAGAGACAGTTGCCCACCTTGGAGCTGGGGCATCTGCTTCCCTGGCCATCTCTAAGGCTGCTGCTTATTCACCTGGAAGCCCCTAACTCTCTACTTGCAAGAAGCTCATGTCATAATATTTCCTGTTTCGAGAAGTTTGGTCCTGGGGAAAATGCTCAGGAATCAACTCAAGGTCCCAAATCAACTGAGCAAAGAAGTGGTGGAGAACTTAGCAAAAGGTAGGTCATTCCAGGCAAAGATATGCCAGGTAATGTTTTCTTTTGTGACATTACATACTCTTTTAGTATATTCTCAACCCCAAAATAACCACTGTGCATTAATTCATTTTCTTTCCCCCTCTCCTTTCCCTTCTTCCTCTTCCTCCTCCCCTCTTCTCCTTCTCTTCCTCTTCCTCCTTTTCTTCCTCTTCCTTCACTCTTCTAAGTCTTCTCTCTTTCTCCCTCTTATCAAAACAGCTTTCACCCAGTAAACAGACCAGAAAAGATCTTATTAGACCACTCATAGTAGCTAGGTTCACCAGCTTTTGAATAAGATATATCTGGATTTGAATTCCAGGCTCACTACTTATTAGGTATGTGGACAGAGATAAGAAATTTAAACTCTGTGAATCCTGATTTGCTTATTTTAGAAATATTCATCTTGCTGAGTTACTACTATAGGGAGATGAGATGATGTATGTAGTGGTGAGTTGTAAGACTCTCACTAATGAATAAAACAATACCATGGTCAAAATAGTAACGTCATCTTAAGCTTCTGAGAGGTATTTGCATTGTCACAGCGATCAATGGGGTGGTCCACTGTCAGAGTTTTAGTGCCAACAACAGATCTGTTCCTAAGTTTCGATTGGGTGGGTGGCCACTTTATGAAAGTGCTCAGGGCCTCTGCACAGTCCTTAGGCCATGACCTTGAGAATTAGAAACACAGGCTATATGTGGAGAAGTCAAAAGAATAACTCCAGAGATAGAGGGCAGCCATTAGGTGACACTCAGGTCTTAAAAATCTAGCTCTTGAAGGTCATTATCATCACTGGATTCTCATGAATGACCCGGGATTGGTTTAGGATGGGATGTCCATAAACCTCCTGCCATTGAGACTTTCCTTTTATTTGGTCAAAGGAAGCATCATCCAGTAAGTCTGTAAGTGATCTCCCTTCCATCAGCAAGGATGCTCCAAATCCATCTTCTAGCAACAGTAGCTTGGAGAAGGACCCCATAGTGAAGAGAAGTATTTCTCTTATTTCAAGAACAGTTTCTAGGACTTTTCCTTAACTGACAATAGAGGGAACTGCAGGTGGTTGGCACATCCCGGCCATTCCCATTCCACCAACAACATAACAACATAGTACATGATAGTGTGGGAGCCATGTTTCCTTTGAATACTAATGACCTAAGGTATGTGTATCATCTGAGCCAATGACAAAGATCCTGAAGTTAAGATTCATCAATAGTGTGGTACCCAGCAGATTGGTGCCAAATTCTCATCATTCCCCATTTTGGAAATTTTGCATTTCATTTCTGCTTTGTGAATCCCACAACTCCACAGTAATATAGATTAGCAATTTGAAAAACCAACCAATGCTGTTTGGGGGAAAATCAGACATTAGACTTACAACAAGAAATAAGGGGAGATGGGGAAGACTTCAGTGTAATATATTCTCTTGGAAAAGAAAAGGCCACTCAGTGTTTTTGCTTCTCAGGTATGTGGGAAGAATTATTTAAAGATTATTTTCATAATTTTGAGATGCTACAATTAATGTCTATGAAACTCACAATAAATTATCATCTTTTCAATGATTTTTTTTTCCTCATCCTTTCCCCTAGGAGTCTTGTCTGACAAATTTTGTTCTTTTCAATTAAAAAAAAAAAGGAAATTGAACAGATGTGCCACATGAGAGCTGGCAGTACTTTCAAGATCTGGTAATAATTTATTCAGGTCCATTTATAGTAATAAAATACATCTTTACATACAAGTTGCACAGAAACACACAGCAGGCACCCATCGTTCTCCCATGTGATACGGTTCCTTGTTGGAACACACAGGAAACTTTCATACATCAGAGATCACTTACGACAGCCCTATCTTCTGTGTAAAGGTCATCTCCCAGCAGAAGAATAGCTCACCTAGTTAAAGGGATACCAATTTTTAAGCGCTCCGCCAAGCCGAAGACAGAGTGAGTGAGAGAAGGAGATGTCAGATTTCAAATGCAGGGCACGCTCATGGCACGCTCAGATGCTGAGCTGGTAGGAGGGGGAAAGAAACCTCTATTTAGAGATGATTGGAAAAAATCAGTACTACACAGCACACTCGAGAAGGAATGGGGTTGGCTGCTCTTTCCTCTCTCCAGTTGTGACAAAATGGCCACCATGGAAACAGGAAGCAACAGCAGATGTCGGCAGCAGGGCCTCTCCCATGCCTGAAGAGGTGTGTGCGTTCAGGCCTGCAGTGGAGTCCCTGGACTAGGAGGCTTCAAAAGTCAAGGTGAAGAAAGGGGACTCACTTAGAAGGAAGGGACAGTCGATAAGGAAAGTGGCCAGAGAAAAGCAAAAGTTAATGATTGAAAAGAAGAGGACTCTAGGAAATTATGTTGACCCTCCCCCTACCAAGATAGAACTTGCCATATCGTGGCCATCCTAAACTATAGAGCCACGCCAGTTTAAGAAATCAAAAATACCTGAGTCCCTGCAAATGTCATCAGCTGCTTTTAAAATATCCTCTTTATAATGACCCAGTGACTACTAGAGTTAGGTGGATGGAGGACCAGAGCCACGTGCAGGTCTAACCCTAAGCACATCCATGAGGCAGGAAAAGCAGGTCCGTGCCCTCCCTGCCTTCTCACTCTTGGTGGCTCCTGGGCTCCCTTCCTTGTGGTGCTGAGGTCTTTCTTGTTGTTCCTGGTTGCACTAATTACCAAATGTGGCCCAACTTCCCTATCTGAAAACCTCTGTTACAACCAGCCAATCAGATCCACCAACCTGGGTAAGTGTGTTTGCCCCTCCTTCAGGACATAGTTAGGTTTAGTTAGGTCTTTTCCTTCACAAGGCAGATGCCCAAAGCAAAGAGAGGGAAGCAGCAGGAATTTCAGACACTGTGTACAGCTCCCCTGGGGTACCTCTGGGCCTGGAGTCTTTATATTACTGTGACAGAGAACTGGTCTGCACAGACCATGACCATGTCTGCATCTCAGGGGTCTCATCTGTCCCTGTGCATGTGTGTGTTTGGTCTCTTTCTCTCCTCGCCCCTCCCCAAACCACACCCTCACAGATGCACATCCCTACACACATACATGCACATATGTGCACTGTACACAAGCCAGGCGCTTGCAAGCATGTGCACAGTAACAACATGGACTTTTTATTTCCAGTCCCTTTGGGCTTCCCAGTATCTCCCAAAGCAGACTCTGGAAAACTATGGCTTAGGGGCTGAAACCAGCTCACTACCTGTTTTATAAATAAAGTATTATTGAACACAGACAGGTCCATTCATTTGTGTGTGGTCTGTGGCTGTTTTTGTACAACAGGATGCATGATGGTAGTCAGGAAAGAGATCATATGGTCCAGAAGGTCCAAAATCTTCACTCTCTGGCCTTTTAAGAAAAAGTTTGCCGTATCCTACTATATTTCTACATCTAGAAAATATGTCTGTTTTTTTCTTTAAATGTCTTCTCCTCTTTTTAAAAGTGATTTATAAAAATCTACCTCTTAGAACCTCATAATTAGAAGGCATGTTTTGGATGATCAGCCCTACCTGTGGCTTACTATCTGATCCTCTTATGGAATACCTATGGATGTCTCATCTCAGTCTTGACCCTTCCAGTAAAGGGAACACACCGTTGCTCACAGGGAGGCCTGCTCAGCTCTGCTGGAAAGCTCTCTCCCTTCTTGTAATCTTGAGTCAAAAATCTGATTTGCTATAATTTCTCCTCTCTGATTCTCACTCAGTAGAAGAGGACAATCCTGTTTATAAAATAATGCATTACGTCTTTGGAGACAACTAGCCTGCCTCATCAATGAGGCTTACCTTTTCAAGATTAAAGAAATCCCTAGTCCCTCATCTGTTTCCTGGGTGGCGTGAAGTCAGGCCCCCTGCCTCCTCTAGCTTGTTTTGGTAGCCAGAGTACTGTTAGGACATTAGGTCTCAACTATGTGGACACTGGATACCTCCAGTGGGCACTCGTTCCTGGCCACTACAGTTTTGATAGTTCACCAGAGAAGTGCTGGGTGTGTGTGGTGGGGGATGCATGTGTGGGGGCTTCCAGAGGGCAGACGGTGGATGCTGGCCACTGTCTCTGAAGCCCCGGGTGTAGGACAGCACCACCATTCAATCTGGGCCATCAGTGCCCTCTGCAGATGGGCAGACCAGGCCTCTGCACTGGCGGCTGGGGGCCTAGCAGGGAATCCCCAGGCAAGCTCCTGCTGGAGAATGGTATATCTTGAATTAGCCACTCAACAAATCATAAAATGGGATTGTCAGATTCATTATGGGAAAAGCTATGCTGAAAATAATGCTTTAAGTATGTGTTATGGCTGCTGGGGATACAACTGGTATTAGTGGCTTAAGGGGCTCAGGAAATTTCCATGAGACCACAACAAAGGAACAGCCAGCCTCCTGAGAACAATGGAGGACAGACCCTCTTCCTTACATCCATGAAAGGAGATCTTTCTTATTTAAAAATTTGCTACTCTAAACACCCCGTCTCCCCTCAGCACACCCTATCAGAGCCACTGAGGAGGAGGAGGTTTAAAAAAAAGTCATTAAAACAACCCCCCACCCCCCCACACCAAAGAGGGCTCAATGAGGTCTCATTCTACGGTAATGAGCTCCAATTTAACACGATCATTATTTTTGACATTAAAGGCGCCAGAATAGTGTCACATGCCCAGAAAGCTATTTTTTCTTCTTTCTCTTTCTTTTTTTCTTTCTCTTTCTTTCTTTTCTTTTCTCTCTCTCTTTTTCCTTCCTTCCTTCCTTCCCTCCTTCCTTCCTTTCCTTTTTTCTCTCTCTCTCTCTCTTTCCTTCCCTCTCTCCCTCCCTCCCTCTCTGTCTCTCTTTCTTTCTTCTTCTTCTTTATTTAACCAGCTAATCCCAGAAATAAGAAGCTGCCATGAGGGACAGTGTGAAGAAGTGCTTTAGGAAGAAATATTGCCACTGACCAACCCAGGCAGGGAGCACAGCTCACATAAAGTCTTCAGCACCTGGAGGTGCCCTGGGCTTATGCCACCCCTCTGTCCTCTTGACCAGGACTGCTAAGGGTTTTGCTGTGACTGTCCAGAGAGTAAGAGCTTGGGGTCAGTGTTACATGGACCTGAGGCCTTGCTGTGCCATTTGTGCCCAAACCATATGCCTTAGGGAAATTTTACTTAAGTTCCCCATGCCTTGGTTTGGTTTACCTGTGAAATGGAACCAATACTAGTATCTGCTACCGGGTAGGAAAAAAATGAAACAGGATACAGGAAACAGAGACTCCAGCCTACCAGAGAGGAGAAAAGAATCCCTGGGACAATGGGAGGGAGGGGATATTTGAGGAACAGGTGGGCTCCAGGCTAAGATCACCAGCTCCAATGGGAGCAAGTTGGAAAGCTCCAGGACTTTCATAAGGAAATGAGATTGATGGGACAGCCAATATATCTGAATATACTGAGAGAGTTTATGAATATGTCCATAATTACTAAACAGACAACTAAGAAAAACACAAACAGAACTACTGAAACAGAACTGTATAGGAAAGCCAAAGAAATCATAACATACTACAAGGCTCGGCTAGGCTAAATATTGATCTAAGATCACCACAGAGGATAGGAATTTCAAGTGGCTTTTTGAAGGGGGATTTTTATAAGAGAGCAAGGCCTCGTTTTCCATAACTGGAAGTCAATAGGTATTGCCTAGTATTGAAAATCCAGAAATAGCAATAAAAGCATGATATTCAGAGATAGAGAGGTAAAGTCTGAGAAATCAGTTATAATCAGTTATAAATTTTAAGAATTTATTTCTGGGGAGTAGAAACTGGGTGTGGGATTTTAGGAAGATATTATATATTTCTGTAATAAAGGTGATAATACTACTTGAATAAGATTATGTGGATAAACAACTCTGATACCTCACTGCCATTACCCTATTTATCTGGGTGGATACATTCTCCAACACATTTCAACCCACAGGCTCAAGGATCCCACATGTCCTTCAAATTTTGGCCCCTCACAGAGCCTCTGTGTAACTTTATCAAACTCTCAAGTTCATCTGGTTAATTGATCTTAAGCATTCCTACATATGTATTTGAAAATAGCAGAAAATTTCTATTATTGTTTTCACGATCCTCCACATTTAAAAAACTTTTTTACTGCATGTTTTTTTCTCCCCCTCCTTTAATTTAAGCTCAACATTTCCTTGATCAAATCAACAGGTTGCTTGTCAATATATTCTTATCCCTATGACCTCCTCCACTATCATCATCAGTATCTCATCATCCCAATGCTACAGTCCCCGGTCCTCCCTCTTTGTCTGTGCACACTACACTTTCAGCAATCCCAATCATGCCAGTTCCCCTGAGCGCAAAGTTATGATCTCAAACAGATAGCAGAGATGAACACGGATCTCAAGGATTTGGTGCCATTCACAACTCTAAAGTTAATAGAGATGAAATCCAGTTTCTACTGGAAGTATGTATGCCTTCTATGTCCTGTGAATCTCTCTTTGGACACTTTGTGCTATTTTTCAGCTCTAATCACATTGAGTCAACTAGGGGAAGTGAGGACACTGTTGAGAATACAGTGACACCTGCAGGAAAACACATTGTCTTGGGAGCCACCAGAACACCCAGTGGTTCAAAGAACTATGGTAAAAGAAAGTGCTAGCAAATACTAAATTATTAACTGAGAGCAAGATTTCTTTAGTAATTTTCTATCTTTGTCACCAACACTACTGATGTCATATTTCATATTTGAAAATGATGTTCCTTTTTTGATACCAGGGATTGAACCTAGGGGTGCTTAATCACTGAGCAACATTCCCAGCTCTTTTTTTTTTTTTTTTTTTTTTTGACACAGGCCTCACTAAATTGCTGAGGCTGGCCTCAAATTTGCAATCCTCTTGCCTCAGAATCTCATATTGCTGGGATTACAGGCGTGCACCATTGGGCCTATTCAAACAATGTTCTACATGAACAGAGATAGAAGGAAACAGATGTGTTTGCAATGGTACAGAAAAACCTGCTGAAAGTATAAAAGTAGGCATGGTACACAGGTTTTATAGTAATGGAGGCTTTCTGATGGTCTCAAAGGAAACCAGACTTTGTATCCTTCAGATAACATATCCAGAGTACTTCTATGAGCCCATCATTGACTCTTACATCTCACATTGTTATATTAACTGTTTATTCACCCATTTGACAGATAAGTCAACCAAGGCCCAGAAAGGTAAAGGAATTTGCTTTGGGTTTTATAGCTAATGGTTGGTGGAGCCAGGACTCTGATCCCAAAGACCATGTTCTTCTTCACTAGGGCAGGGGTCCTCAAGGAGAGGTGACTTTATCCTATAGAGAACATCTGATGATACCTGGAGACATTTTTAGTTGCCATATCTAAGCATATGGGAGTTACTGGCATGTATTAGGTAGAGGCCAGGGATACTCCTAAACATCCTGCAACATAGAGGACATCCCCCAAACGAAGAATCATCAGGCCCCAAGCCCAACAGGAACAAGGTGGAAAAACTCCACACTATGCTATACTTGTTTTTCTTTAATAAATTCTAAATTAATTGCCCATGTTTTGCCTCTAGCACCTATAACAGTGCCTGGTGCATAGTAGGCTGTTAAAATTCTTATAATTATTACCAAATGGATTATTTTCCTAAAGTTATTGAAGCTCTTAAGAGTGCTATATAGAGGATACCATAAGCTTTCATAAGTGATTATGTGACTAATCCTAAATAAGGCCTTGTATACTTGAACTTCACCGCAGGTACACAGAACTGCAGCCTTGATGTGTAAAAATCTCTATAAACAGTACAAAAGTCCTACTGATAAACCTAGTTATCCACCTTAAGTGCAAAAATATAAAGCGACTACCAATTTATTCCCCTACACACCAGCTGTCCCATAGGACTTTGTTAACTATGCTCATCTGCACACCTCGGGAAGACTTATACTTTTAACAAGGTTTAGAAGAAAACAATGCCTGCTGAAAAATTCTTGGGGTTTTTCTTTGCAATTTCATAACCATCACCCTATCTGGAATAAATAGGACAGGGCCTTAGAGGAACGCAGTCATTCAGGGGTCTATGTGGGAGACAGGCAGTTAGAAAGCTGAGAGACACAAGGTCCCCCATTAGCTTCCCAGTGGGCATCTTTCTCCAGGTCTGTGTGGGAATGGATGATGGGTGTGGGCTCATGGGGAGGTGGAGCCCATGGCGACTGAAGACTGGTTCCTTTGTGGATGTTTTCCATGTGGGGGTGGCATGCAGGATCAAAGAGAAGGGGAAGGCTGTGTCTCGCCTTCCTGACCTCCTTTTGCAAAAGGTGAACTGAAATGTTTGCTGTTAAACTGGAAGATTCATTCATTTGGCTTCCTTCATTCATTCAACACACACTGAATACCAGGGTACCCCCTGGGCATGTGGATAGGCTGAAGTTGCAGACTTGTTGATAGGCAGGTATGGCCATATGGAAGGAATTCTCACCTATGGCAAGAGAGTGAGGAAAAAGTGAGCCACTTCTATACCTAGACCTTGATTCTGAAGATGGCGGCAATACCCGGGGCGATGGAGACACAACCCAAATAGCGACCTTGTGAGCAAGAAATTGACTTCTTTGTTCTTTCAACTACTGTGTCATTGGGCTGTTTGGCCACAGACTCTACTATTCACATGGTTTCTTAGTTCATGGAAGTCTATACCCTAATGGAGTTTTTGTTCCAGACAAACAATAAATACCAAAGGCAATCAGGGAAGGTCTCTCTGAGAAAGTGACAGTTATAATTCAAAATGAGACCTGAATGGAAAGGAAAATCAGTCATGAAAAAATCCAAGGGGTCCAACAGATGGAAAACTAATGACAAAGGCAGAAGTTAACTTGTGCGTCCAAAGAATAAAGGAAGAGTAACGTGCCAGCGTGCGGTGACTTGGCTGAGTGGCACTGGGCGCCATTGGGAGGAGGCTGAGGGACAGTGGAGGATCTGGAGGCAACTCTAGGTGTGATGTGAAGCCAGCAGTGCCTGCAACCTGGCCCAGGTGTGTGTATGTGGAGAGAGAGAGAAAGAACAGTTGACTTGCATATTGAAGATCACCTTGGCTGTGGTATAGAAAACAGATCTCAGGGGTCAAGAACAGAGACCACAGGAGGCATAACTGGCAGTAGGTCACTGAGCAATGACAGTGGCTTGGACCAGGATTATCCGTCACACTGGGGATGGGACAAAGGACAGGATTCAGGATGTGTTTCGAGATTAAAACCAATAGTTCTGACTGATAGATTGGCAACAGAGGGGGATGGAGTTTTTAGTCTTGAACAAGTGGGCAATGGTGGTATTTATTGAGTTGGGAAAGACTGGGGGAGAAATATTGGAGGGAACACTAAAAGGCCTGTTGCACAAGTAGTAAAGTTAAGCTGCCTGCTCCAGGTCAAAGGGGACAGCCTGGGGTACAGGGGAGATCATTTGGGGAGTCTTTAGCAAATAGGCTAAAGTCATAGGCTCCAGATGTATCTTCCTAGGGAAAAGAAATGGAGAGAGAAGCAAAGGGGGATTAGGGGACAATTAGGATTGGTCCAGCAAACATTTTGGCCATTTCCTCTGACTTCTGGGATAAATACCATTTAGTATTTTTGAGGGAGTCAGGAAGACTGTGCCACTGTCTTAATTCCAACTGGCATCATGCAGCCCCTTCAGTGGGGTTCTGGTGCTGGCCTGGGTTGTCCCACAAGAGCAGGTTTTATATTTTCAGGAGTTGTGTGTTCTGGTTATTAAATACAGCTACTGAGAGAGCTGTAGTGGGGGCAAGTATACCATAGCAACCCTACAATTCTCCAAATCGGGGACTTTAAAAAATTTGAGAGCCTGTTTGCCAGCATACCACAGATCCCTAACCATTTGGGGGGTTCAGACTTGCCAGAGGAGTGGCATGGGGGTCCTCAGGCCTGTCTGTGTACAGCAATAGGACCTCCTTCCTCCAGGAGCTGGCTGGCATGGAGCATCATTTGCAGTACAGAGTGGCACCATCCCACTAGCTGGGAACTCGCACAACATGCAGCCTTGATCCAGCCCAGCTCCATTACTATCACCAAGTGGCAATGGGTCTTAAGCAGCCCTGGGAAAACAACAATGGGAAGGCTGGGAATCAAGTGTAGAGCTTTTTGTGGAATGGATTCTTAGAAAGGTATTGTTTCTTCTATCAATAGTCACACACACACACACACCCCTCAAGGATTTAAGGACCTATGGACTTTCTTTCCTCCAGGGCATAGGTGGCAATACTGAACTAGATTCCAGAGCCAGAGGGCAGAGGAAACTCCAGGCTCTTGAAAGCCTGTGCATCTGGTCCCATGCTTCAGGATCCAGGGCAGCCCACTGACCTCAGCAAAGGCAGCAAGTTTGGTCTTCATAACGCTTCTCGTTTTCCTCCTCAGCGTTGGCAACATCTTCACACCTAGATCAGTGACTCTGAGATGCGTTTTCATGAAGGTGCAAATGGGTTGATTAGTTTATTCAGGAGTATCGACCTGTTACGGGGCACTGGAGCATGGAGCGTGCAGCAGTCTCCCTGCACGCTCCAGTGGGCCGTGGTTACTGTGACTGCTTCCACTAGGAATTGAGTGCTGTTCTGCCTCCATGCTGGGGGCTTGAGCAACGTGTCATTCCAGCATCTCCCTAATGAGGATTTTCAGAAGATGGAGCTGTCCGGACCTAACTGGGCCATTGGAAGTGCATAGAAGTGTCATAGGGATAGCAGTAGGTACACCCAGGGAGGCTAGGCTTGAGAGAGGACCAAAAGGAATCACTGCCTGTGCACAGGAGAGCTGCAGGTGCTCACACCCAGGCCCCCAACACAGATGCAAAACCCACCACACCCTTTCCAAGTGAAGCTTTCTTTTAGAAATGAATTCACAGAATCAAGAAGTTTTGTATGTAGAGAATCACACAAGTCATCAAAGCCAAAGCTTTATATTTCCAGATGAGGAAACCAAGGCACACAGAGGTTAAATGATTTGCTTCAGGCTGCATGATTCACCAGTGCAGATCTGAGTTCCTGCCTTCCTCACTTGTAGTTCTCATCAGCCGGCTTCCTCATAAGCAAGCTCTCAAGTCTTAGTTCTCAAACCTCAACCTCAGTGAATGCGTGCTTGTGTGCATTCACACACGTGTGTGCATGTGAGCACAGGTGTGTGTGCACTGTGTGTGTGTATATGTGTGTGTGTGTGTAGAGCTGTCAGCCTATGACAGTAGTTGCAGGGATATTCTCTCCTCGCTTCATGTTTTCACATCTCCTGTAAGACAGGAATTAAAAGGCAGGAATAGCTGAGTGGTTCCCTCAGGCAAGTAGATCTGTGGAAAAGCAAAGAGCCGGCAGCTTGGTCTCTTAGGGGTCAGTGAGACTTCCTTCTCTCAGAAGCATCCAGGGCTACATTTTCATCTTCACCCTGTTTCAATCTTGCATAATCTATAATAATGTAATTCCAAATGCATTTTAGCAATTGCAAGCTAGAATGAGACCCTCTCAGCTCCTCTTGAACAGCTGATCTGCAAAACCTATAAGGAGTTTCAGTAGAAAGTTCACTAATAGGAAATACAGTTGCTCATGTCCTCGGTGAGGTTCTTTTGAGTTGTTGGCTTGTGGTTATTTTTTGTTATTGTTCTTTAAAAAGGGATAAGACTGCAGAGTTGGAGACTCACCTTTGCTCTTGTGTTTAATTGCTGCAAAGCCATTTATTACCTTGCATCCTTCCCCAGAGGGGACATTATCCTTTACAGCAACCGGGCCTCACTAAGTTGGGCTCATCTAACTGCCCCTGAAATGAGCCCCATCACCTCTGGGTAATTCCGGGTCAGCTCCATCACCACATCTGTCTGGCTGCAGTTCAGGAAGGCCCTTTTGAAAGGAAGAAGGGCTGGAACTGGAATTTTTTTTCTCCTTCTTTGAATTTTGCATAAAACTCCCTCTCTGGCCACATAATGAGAAAACATCCATCATCTGTCTTTCCCTGGGAATGTCGGAGGCCATCCCGAGTCAGCTCGTGGTCCTGCTCATCTGTACACAGGCAGGCAGGGCTTGTGAAATTGCTTTTCTCTCAGAAAAATACGTTCGTTTCCACTTTCCTTGGATGGCTCTCACAAATGAAAGTGCTTTGTCATTTTTAATGCCCAGTGCCCCCTTTTCCCTTCTGCCTCCAGCCACAATCCAGCCGATAAAACCCACAGGTATTTGGTTTAATTTTTTTAAAATATCCTTAAAGCCCAAAGGACTGTTGGAATCTGCCAGTGTCTCCCTGCAGGTTCTCCTGGTGTTACACAATGCAGAAATGGCTGCAGGGAGAGTTTCTTTCTGTTCCCTGGGCCTTGGGCAGCATTTGGATAGACAGACACATAGACACACAGACAATGGAGCAGGTGAACTCTTGCCTTAGAATGAAGGTACAAATCCCTGCTGGACGGCTCTGCGTCAAGGGAATTAACAGAGGTGGATGTGCTTTGTAAATGGGAAAGTGCACTAAAGATTCAAGTTATTATTATTTTTAAAATGTCTCCAGCCTACGATTTGTCATAGACACCTATCATTCTGCTTAGATAATTGGGTAATTGTTCCTCATGCCGGAGGGAACAAAAGTCTGCCTTTGAAATGTGTGTGTGTCTGTGCGGAGGCTGATGCATAGAGAGCCCTGTTATAACAGGGTTTTGACTCCACGGAGATTTGTAGATGCCAAAAGACTAACAATATCCTCCCCTGAAAAACTGCATGGAGCTTTTAACAGGCAAGTTATTTGGATAATCTGGTTCCGGCATTAGAAAAGTGTCCCTTTCTAGAAATATGCATACAGAGGCTCTAAAGTAGGATCCAAGATTGCTTTACATGATGAATTTGTAGCCCAAAAGTTACTTCAGAACAGAATCCTTGCAAAGTGTGATCGTTTCCCATATATCTGCCTTTACCCTAGACTGGCTTATTTTTAGTTCTTTGCAGTCTTTATTGAAAGACACATTAACTTTTTCTGTCTTTTCTTAATCACATCATCTATTCACACAGTAACAGAACCAAAATAATTCAATTATTTTAAGGGAGCCCTTGCATCTTTAGGTAAACATGAACACCTGCATGAAAATGATAATGGAGAATCTTGCTTCTCAAATTATCTTTGGGGAAGGACTACCTTTTTGTTGCTGGCATTACCATACAATTCTCTGCAGACTGATCCTTTTGAAAGATAAAAAAAAAAAAAAAAAAGATGAATTACTGAAAAAAAAAAGTTGCTTGAATGTTATAGCAATATGTCAGGATGCTATAAAAGTTTCTGAACTCTGAGTTTGAGTTTCTGTCCTTAACTTGTTGAAGACCTCCAAAGAATAGTTTATAGATCAGGAATGGCCTGCAGAGCATCCTTTGAGTAGCCCTGACATAGAGGCAATGGTTGCTCTCTTATGGTTGGTCAATTTCCAACTGTACAACTTTTCACCACTTTGACTTTGTAAGAGTTGGTAAATGTGACATTTTAGTGGTTTTATTTAAATAGGGAGGAATTTTTACATAAAATCTCTAGATGAAATAATCAAGGGCTAACTAAGATAGAGAACAATTAATACCAATATGAATTCCAAAGGCATTGTCCAAGAA
>PVHX01001446.1:0-208104 GCA_004024805.1 Geosciurus inauris
GCTCAAGCCTGTAATCCCAGCACTTAGGGAGGCTGAGACAGGAGAATCGTGAGTTCAAAGCCAGCCTCAGCAATGGCGAGGTGCTAAGCAACTCAGTGAGACCCTGTCTCTACATAAAACACAAAATAGGGCTGAGGATGTGGCTCAGGGGTCGAGTGCCCCTGAGTTCAATCCCCAGTACCAAAAAAAAAAAAAAAAAGAGCATTTTTTAAATCTCCTTTAGTAGTCTTTTCCATCAGCAAAATATTGCTGGTTCATAATAGGATGGAAAAGAGGAAATTGAAGACCTTGTTTAGTATTCTTAGAACCACTGGTAAAAAGGATACCACTGTGTCTGAAAGGATAATGCTCTTTAGGCCCAAACATAAAATCACCATTTACTGAAACTCTCCTGAGTCATTTTTATAAGCTGTGGTCATATTTTCTAAAAAGCATCTACAGAAGAATCTAGAATTCTAGTCTCAGGACCTTCAATGGAGAGGAACGAGGTAGCACAATATCTGTGGGTTTTTCTCCCCCAGGTAGATGAACCGATTCAGATTTACTTAACTAAATTGCTGAAATTCACATAAATAATTAATTAATGAAATATCCATGAGAGTTCACAAGACCTAAGAAAATACTCTCTGGGTAGACTCCAGAGTAAAAATCTAGCTTAAGGATCTCAGTTCTCACTTCTGCAGATGCATAACCTCTCTAAGAGGTTCTGAAGGATAATTAATAACAATAACAATAATAATAATAGCCAACCAAAAAATTACCGTGATGAGCAAATGGTGTTTTCAAATTGAAATAATCTATAAGCACCAAGTATGGTGGTGGCGCATACCTGTAATCCCAGCACTTTGGGAGGCTGAGACAGGAGGATCACAAGTTCAAAGATGGCCTTAACAACAGCGAGGTGCTAAGCAACTCAGTGAGACCCTGTCTATAAATAAAATACAAAATAGGGCTGAGGATGTGGGTCAGTGGTAGAGCGCCCCCGAGTTCAATCTCTGGTACCAAAATAATCATCATCATCATCATTATCATCATCATCATCTATAAGCACCATATTTGGAAAGTACCAGAGTCTTAGTGAAGAGACTTGAAAAAGTTTGAATAAGGTGTGTGGCCAAAGTATGTCAGAGATGTTTTCTCATTTGATTCTACATCATCTTTCATTTCATGAAAGATGCCTTATGATCTCCTGCTTCAGAGTAACAATAAGTCACTGTGAAAGTAACAATACTTTTGACTAATAAAGCAGCTTTTTCTAAGGAATTTTTGACACACGTTATTTCTTTTCCCAAAGTCCTTATGATACTGGAGTCACAAGGCATTAACCTACGAACGCTTGCTTGTGAATGTGAGTGAATGGATAGACTGTGGACTGAAGAGTTAGCAGTAAACCTAACCCAACATTGTCAATTATCAGTGGATGTCATTCCTTTTTACTGTGATCGCTTTATTGATGACATGCTCAGGGAGTTCCCACGCGAACATTCCTAGGTAAAAGGTTGAACGTGGTTCACCAAACCACGGATGGATTGCACATGTGTTTACTACAGAGGAAGAAGTTCGTCGGGTGGATTCAAAAGAAACAGAAGGAAATGGACTTAGGATCCTTACCTGTCATTTCAGATCTCTTCCAGTGGAGACAAAATCGCATCAAAAGTGAGCAAATTTCCCTTCCGTTCAAAGATGGAAAGACGGCATCATTAGCCAAATATACTCCAAACCCCTTCTTCCTGGGGTTTCCAGGTACTCAGGCTGAGTCCATATGCCTTTCCGTCAAGGCAAATAATTTAAGAGACAGATCAAGAACTGAACTGCTTAAGGAAAATTTCAGGCAGGATGTCTTTCTGGTTTTGCAACACTTTGGAACATTAGCACTACAGTCCTTTGGGGAAATAAATGTATATACTATGTCTTTGTTCTTTATCCTTCCTCAATGAAATTTGGTCTGATTTGGGGGGAAGAGGGAGAAGAGGTGCTAGGAATGAAACCCAGGGCCCCAAAGGGTTCTACCACTGAGTTACATCCCAGCCCTGCCTGTCTCATTTCTTTCTTTTTTTTTTTGGTACCGGGGATTGAACTCAGGGGCACTCGACCACTGAGCCACATCCCCAGCCCTATTTTGTGTTTTATGTAGAGACAGGGCCTCACTGAGTTGCTTAGCGCCTCGCCATTACTGAGGCTGGCTTTGAACTCGCGATTCTCCTGCCTCAGCCTCCCAGTGCTGGGATTACAGGCATGCACCACCACACCCGGCTCACATTTCAATTCTTGGTCAACACACACATTCCAGCTCCTCTCTCTCTCTCTCTCTCTCTCTTTCTCTCTCACTCTCTTATCATTTCAGTTGGCCATGAAGAGTTCTGTCAAAAATTAGAAATATGCATTAGTAATAAATAAATTGATAAATAACAATTCCCAAGTTTCTCATATTTCCAAGGATCATCAGTATACATCAAGTATAAATGATTTAAGTCAGACATCATATAAAGTTCATAAATGCAGACATATCAGCTTTCTAAGACCCTCTCAGACCGTCCTCCCTGAAAAAGAGTCTCTCTGGGAATTTGAACTCAGACAAAAACTTATCACCCTTATTATATTGAGTTTTGATAGATGTGCAATATGAATAGATTCTGAGGCAAGAAAGAGATGGAAAAGTGAGGTTGGGAGTATTCCTGTGAGCTTGGAATCTGGTTTATAGCATGCAAGTCAAGTTGGTCCACAAGCTCAGCTAACATATCAACATGATAGATCAAAAAAATCTGGAAGAATCCTTCAAATTAATACCTCTCAAAAATTTTTGGACATTTGATCATATTAGCTTTGGAGTTAGGTCTATGTGACACAGTAACTAACTCTAAAGTAAAAAATTTGGTAGATCTACAAAGTGCCAAATATGTGAAAATGCAGAAATAACTCCTAGCCTGAAGCCAGCAGCGCCCACTAGAATAGTCTTCTACTTGGTGAAGTCATGTCCCTCCTAGCTGACCACATCACTGAAGCCTGCTGAGGCATTAGTTCTCCCACTGGACTAACCGGAGATTCCCTGGCCACTTTTGCTATTCTTCCTGTGCCCCTTCTAAGAAATTCTCTGACCTCTGGGGTTGAAATATCAAGCAGAACCTTTTGGAATTTATCATAAAACTGGCATCTGGCTTAGCAGTAGAGCCTCTGAATTCAAAACAGGACTGTTTCCTGGCTCAGAACTCCAGCTTCAAATTCCTTAGGCTCAGAACTGATGGGAAAACAGATCTCCAGCATTCTTCTGATTTAGAAATCATTCAAACTGACAACAGATAAGAAATTGACAAAGAGATATGAAATCCTGAATTTACATAGCTGTCTCTTTTTCTCTTATACATCATAGAGAACAGAGCGTCCTTAACCTTGATTTCTCACTTCTCTCAGTTTAAAGCACAGCCCATAACATTAATTAAAGTGTGTGTGAGCTGAAGAGGAGACATTCTATTTCATATGCTGAACCACATGGCATTCTAGAAGAACTGCGCAGTTTTTAGGTGTCCTTTTCTCCCAACCAGATTTCTACACAATTCAGCAAAACCTCACGTATACTCCCTCCAGGAGTAACAACCTAGAAATATATGCAGTCTCATTGAACAAATGTAGAGGGCATCAGTGGCTTAAGGATTTAGGGAGATGGAGGTAAATGTCTGCTACAGAACTCCAGAATGCTCACGTTGGACAGGGCATCTGAGATTACCAATGTTATTTTTTGATATTACAAATGAGGAGTGCAGAGCCCGGCGCGGTGGCACAAGCCTGTAATCCCAGCACTTAGGGAGGCTGAGACAGGAGAATCGTGAGTTCAAAGCCAACCTCAGCAACAGCAAGGCGCTAAGCAGTGAGAACCTGTCTCTACATAAAACACAAAATAGGGCTGGGGATGTGGCTCAGTGGTCGAGTGCCCCTGAGTTCAATCTCCAGTACCAAAAAAAAAAAAAATGAGTACAGAAGGTAGGTGAGTTTTTGTTTTGTTTTGTTTTTTGTTTTTTTAAAGGAACTATTAAAAAGCAACCTGCCTCCTGCAGTATTTCTCATGAGTTCTCGGTTTTTCCACTACACCCAAGATCATGAACCTCTTTGAGATGCTCATGTGAGTTAGGCCTTTTCCAAAAAAGAATAAATCATATGCATATTCACATACAAATGTTTGCATATCAACTCAGGGGGTGCTCAGGGATCCTGAACCTCACCTCTAAGTGCTTAACAGGTCTATGACCACCAGTTTAAGAAGTTCTTTCTGCACCTGAGTAAGCAGCCTCTCGATACATAAAGTGCTACTTTTAGTATCATTCAAAACTTATCACTTCTAGAATATATACTAGCTTTAATGATGTAATCTATAAAATGCTAGGGAAAAGCAATTCCAGCAACTCAAAGAGATGATTTAATCCCAATCAATATTTTCATATTTTTAACATGTGTCAAAGAAAAAAATAGGCAAGAGAAATTCAAACCTACATGTATTTTACTACTGATTTCACATATGGACATGGAATATCTTTTCTCCTAATATGGAGATGGCTCAGCAGTATTTAAATGATTCCTTATTCCAAGTCATATAAATATGCACCAGATGTATCTTTTGTAAATGTTATGTTTTTCAACTTCTCAGCATTCACAAGTAGTTGAAAGCTATGTCAAGCGTGCTTTAATGGGGCATAAAAGTGTATTGTATTCAAAGAGATGGCACAGCTCTGTAATAGGTGAAAATACAAATGTTGTCAATGGATACATTTTCATTTTATTGATTTACACTGCATAATAGAATGCCCTGTATTCTTCTTTATGTGCAAGTTCTCTATCAATTGAAATATAACTAGATATAAAAAATCATGCCTACATTAATGGATTCTCTAGATGACAGAAAATTCAAAACAAAATTTTATGGCTAGACGGCAACTTAAAGATCAACTAAATCCTACACTGTGATTTAACAGATGAGAAAACTGATACCAAAAAGGTGACATAAAGCAACCAAGTCACTAACCTAGTGGTAGTAGTGAATGCAGGAATATATAGATTTTTAAATATAAGGAACTTTACTCAGGTCTTTATATTATCTGTCCCTTGACTATCTAAACAAAAAAAAATTGAAGAAGCTGAAAAACATACATCATTTATTGATTTCCTAAGTAACTGGGAAGAAGTAGAACTTGATCTATATTTTGCAAACTGTCAAATCATCTTAGGGGAAGTAATACAGGAAGCAAAACGCCAATCGCTAGCATTAAAGATTGTCAAAGAATATCATAATGCCCTTTCTCCAATATAAAATGTGAACAGACTCAAGATCAGCTTTTTTATTGTGAATACAAAAGATGTAGTAAATTCCCCTCTGAACATTTTTCTTCGTGGTTAAATTTATCAAAGATGTTTAGGAAATATTTTCAAGTCACATGTAATTGATAGTTCACCTTGAAAATAGTGTCTTTTTTCTTTTCTTAAATAACAGTTAACAAGATTGATAGTTTATGGAAAGATTTTTTTTTCCTTTTTTCTTTTTCTCTTTTCTTTTTTGCTACAGAAAAGGTACAACCCTGTCTCCTGCCATCTTCTGTGACTTTCTCACATTTCTAAGGAGAGTACAGCACTTCCTGGTATGTACGAGGGTATACTAACTCTAAGCAGTTTTCATTTTTCTCACCTTAGTTTCTTTCTACCATATATTTTTGTAAACTGCCTCAAATTCTTTGCTGGAATGAGACGGAATATTAATTAATGAATTAATTAGGTGAAAGAGTCATTTTCTGAAAGCCAAGTAACCTTTTCACTTTGACCTTTACAAATAACATTTTGCCCTCTGGGGCCTAGTGGTAGTAATGAAGATTTCATTTAAAATGAAATCGTTATCAAAGCTTTTTCAAACTGTATGTCCCCACTGCTTCTCAAAGACCCATACATGACTGTATTTCCTCTTAGGCCCAAAACAAAGCTAGGTAGTTTTTTTTCTTCTAGCTAGGAACCCACACTTACACACCCCGCTGTCTGATTGATGCCTACAGTAACAGGCCTCAGAGTTTTGTGATCGCTAAAAGGATAGGGGCAAGGCCACCTCTGAGCCCAGTCTCTTAGTTATGCTGAGCATGCCTGAAAATGGTGTCACTGTTTCTCCAACAATGAGAGATCCATAAGGATATCTGGTCAGGGGTCCGGCAGAGTATAGTAAAACATCCACGCAGCCCTTGCTAAGGTATACATGAGCTGAACTCAGTGAATAACTGCCAAAGCAGTCCCACGGTGCTTTCATTAGCATTGACTGAGTGTCCCTCACAGCCTGGAAGCCAGGACAAGCTCTGGAGTCCATAGTGAATGTCATGGTTAGGGATTTTGCTTCCAATCAATAAGCTTTCTGCTTCTTTGCATTGCTCATCTTCTGAAAAATAGATACATCCCTAAATATATCAAGTGCAAGAGAATTTGTAGATATACACATGTGTACTTTCTGAGACCCTTGTGATAACTTGTCATGCCTCAGCATAAAGGCAGCACCCAAGCCAAAGTGTTTGCAAAGTCATTGCAGGTTAATATGGTGAAACTTACTGTGTTCTCATTCTCAAAAAGGGCTGGTAAATGTGGGGAGGAAAGTGTCATGTGGTTAAGATGTGTAAAGAGGTCTTAGGGGTCTTTGCTATCATTGCTGTGCTATGAAATGGGGGGTAGGGGAAGGCACAGGCTGAACTCAGCAAATGTCACCAAACCATTTGCAAGCTAACACAGACATGATCCTGAAGGGTCATGTCTGGAGAACTTCAAGGACAGAAAACAGCAGCATTCCCCAGAATTTGGCAAGCAGTAAAGCAGTGATATTAAAAGGACATTGTTTTCAACAGAAAAGACCCAAGTTCAAAATCTAGTGCCACCATCATATATGACCTTGGCAGGTGACTGAGCCCCACATACCTCAACCTCAGCAGGTGAATTTGTCAAGCCTGATATAAACTATACTTTCCAGAACTATCAGAGTTCTAAAAAATGTGCATGTTTCAATATCTGATATATGATATTAGTAAAATAATATCATCATCGTCGTCGTTGTCGTCATCCTCATGGTTGTCATTATTATTATGGAAATTCTCCTTTGAGTCACTATGCTTGGGAAGGAGAAAAGGATTGGCTTGGAAGACCTCACCTTTTCTCATCTCACCTAACTCAGAGACTGAGCACATGCTAGCTACTAAATTTTAATGGATGAATTCAGAATGGAAGAGAGAGGGAAGAGGAGAAAAAATCCGGAGCAACTGCCTCTGTCACAATGACTTTAACATCCAGCTACCAGCATTCATGGGTATGGCCACCTTACTCCCTTAACAAAGTCCAGGTCAAAGGTGGCAAGAACATTTCCAGAAGCCAGATGAAAACTTTGTAGGCTAAATCTCTCTCTTGCTCCTTCTCTGTTTTTTGTCCAGACAATGGACTCACTTCGGATTCAATTTTCTGAGGGAAGGAAGAAAAACTCCCATCAAATTTAAAGTGATGATAAAGAAGTTTCTGTTGGGAGGGAGGGAATCCAGACTAAGAATCCCACTGACCTCCACTGGGTTACAACAGCCAACAGCCACGACTGGCAAAGAGGTTGTTCTTTTGAAATATCACCCACCCTCACCACCACCCCAGCCCTTGTCTTCTCTGAGTTACCCCTTGCCTTGGGAAAGTAATTCAATGCTTTCTCAAGCCTCTGCTCTACAAAACTATAACATCTTTAAAGCAGGGTACTTGGCACAGGAAATTTAAAAATAGAAAACAAATCTATATCTAATATTTAATGCACTGTTCCTTAGGGAAAATGTACACAAAACTTTTTCTTTTCCCCTGCACATAAACCAATTCAGCTGTTATCCAATGCCATCGAACTGCAAGGGAAAATCAGCTCTTGGGCACAGCTGGCCCTGCATTGATTTCTAAGACCCAGAGTGCACAGCGAATGTGTGGCCCGGGTCCTGTTAAGTTTTCTAGGAGACTAAAAAACTCGAACTTGTACTGGAGCTGCCCCCACCTCACTCAAGTGTTGGCACTGGCTATGGTTGGCAGGCTGTTTTTAACAGAGGAGGGAACTCTGTGTGACCTTGGGAAGGAAAACAGATAGAGCCCTGGTCACTGCCACACTCTTGGGGATTTTCACACTGTTGTAACTTATTCTTCATTGATTTTATTGCAAAGGTGCCTTGTCGCACTGGGTCTACAAACTTCACAAATTAGACTTTTGCTTCATAATAATATAATGGTTGCTAGTGTCTCCAATTCACCAAAGTCAGTACTGGGAAACAGCATTCCTTTCTACTTGTAATAAAGGGCATTTTTAAAATTGCATCGCAATTGTTTTCGGTATCTTAATTTCTTTCTTTCTTCTTTTTCTCTTTCTTTCTTTTTCTCTTTCTTTCTTTCTTTCTTTCTTTCTTTCTTTCAGGACCCTGAGTCTTGGGTTAAGGGCAGTGAATAGTGGCCAGTCCTGATTGGCCCACATCTGCTTCTTTATAGGAACCTTACTTGCCAAGTAGCTGGACAGCAATACCCATTTGGTATTCATGGGAAGTACTTGCCGAACAATAATGACAATAATTGCCTCTGATTCTTGTGTTTACAACACTGCCAAAGTATCATTAGGGCCTTATTTATAGATAATAATGCTTATTAATCACAAGTATTTGAATTTTGGAATGTATTAGATTAATATTCTTTTGTACCTCAGTTCTGTACTAATGCTGCGAAAGACATTCACTGAATGCAACTCATTGGGAATGCTTATTTTGAGCTGCAAAATAATGTGTGTAATTTGCAGGTGAAAGATAAAGAAATTACATGGCTACCTCTCAACAGCTTCTACCAAGCTCAATGGCCAACATGGAAAAATCAGGCCCTACCTCTAAAATGAGAGAAGAAAGGCAGGAAAATAAATATCCCTATAGGTTCCCCCCCGCCCCCCGCCAGAAAATCTTGTAAATAAGTAGGCTGAGAGAAATTCCAGATAAGAAGTTTATTACTCTGTTTTGGGTCTGAGGTGAGGAATAATTAGTGATTCTATAACAATTTCACACTGTATAAGTTTTTGAAAGCTTAATGAAAAAAAATAGCAAAAGTAACTAATAGTTACAGCCAGCAACACAATCGTAGGTCTAAAAGCCCACTTGTTAAACACGCCTTATTTATTCATTTATTCACTAGTCCCTTTCTATATAGTTAATTTCTGTACAAGCAAACTTTAAGTCTATTAATATTTCTCTATGTTTACATGCACCTAGAAATACAAATCATGAGAAATTTCAAAAAATTATCACACTTTTTCAAGGTTAACGCGATTTGTGTTAGTATAATAAAACAACTTTATGAATAAATATAAAGCATCAGTAGCTTATATTTTCACTTAGCCTCTTTCTCCTGAAATTACAGCAAAATGAAATCAGCATTATTTTCTTCTTCTCTAGCACACATTTTACTTATTCTTGGAGTGTTTATGCTTTATGTGCTAGAACAATATTTCAGCTTCTTTAATTAGATGAATCCAAAATGAAGGGGCACGATTTTCCAAAAATCTTTGAGACAGAAAGCAAAGTTTATTAATAGGAAGTCTAGGTGCTCGTTGTTAAAAATAATATTTGCAGCTAGATATCTTTATTTAAAAACTGCCTTAATTAATGTTCACTAGTATTTTTTAGATTAAACTCAAACCATGTTCAATCTTATTCTACTCTACCAAAGACTACTTTAAAATAATGCACAGGCCTAATTACCACCTACAATACTTAACCCTGTCCTCTCTTATTCTCTCAGCTTTGTCCCCTACAGAAAGTAAAGGGACTTCACCTTTCAGTCCATTAAATGACATGAAAAAAAAAAAAAGTCCTTCCTAAAAATCCCTTGAAGGTTTGTTCAGCAAATGTTTCCAAGTCGGATCATACAAGGAGACTAAGACCCTAATTCATTACATGCAAAAATGCTAACATTTTAATTCATTGCTAAATGTAAATAACTTTAGTGATCCCAGCTGGACTATTTAATATTAATTTAAAGTATTTTATAATATGTGCATGTATCTCCTCTCGAGGGGCAAAGTAGAAAGGTGAACAATTATCTAATAACTTCAATCAATGTACTTAGCAAAAGCCTGGTAAGTTAGACCCCTCAATTCCCTATATTTAAAACTGGAGTACATGTCTTAACTCATATAATGACCTCAACTGGGGGTCCGTTCAGTGATGTGTATCCCTCTCTGTAACAATGTTGGAATGGAGAAACCAACCTATCATAGAATTAGTACATTTCTTACAAATTAAATTACAATAATCAATCTGGATTGTTCAAATTTCACAATTTTTTTTTCTCAATGGCTAGGGAGATGGGAGAGGAGCAATGACCGAATTATACAAATAATTAATTCAATTCTCCAAGTTATTTTGTCTTCAGTAGACATCGCCTGGTTCTCTCTTTAAAAGAAGTTGGTACATAAATGAGGAAAGAAAATCAATGTTTTGAGAGAGCACAGATATATCTCAGTGTCCTCGATGCATGTCGTTGATAATGCAGAACCACTGAGGCTAAAGGCCTCACATCCCCCCTGGGGTGTCTCTCTGAGCCTTACCAGTCTCACCCAACTGATTTGGGATGGTGGGGGGGTGCAGAGAAAGAAAGGAAGGAAGAAAGCAAAGAGAAGAAAGAGACAAAGGAAGGGAGGAGGGAAAAAAGAAAGAGAAAGCGGAGCAGACAGAGTAGGGTGAGTCTATGAAGTTGGAGTTTAAATGTAAGGGTATTGAAAAGATAATTCTCTATGAAAAATGGTTTGACAGAATAACTTATACTCCACCAACATCCCAGCAGTTAGAGCCTAGTTGGATATGAAACTTGAGATCTGTCAACATTTTATAGTTACCCTGATTTAATAAGCATTTTTCCTTCTTTTCTGTAACTGCCAAATTTTTTAATGAAATTGAATCTTGGATGCCTACATTCTGGGGAGTTTAATTTGCTATATTATAGCTCTGTCTGCTTTTAAGCCACAGAATGCCAAAGTATTTATTCTTACAGATCTTTCTACATATGTAATTTGAGCCTGCTAAAATAGTCCTTTACCCACTTCATTAATTAAATTGACAGAAAAGATTATTTTACAATTTTGTAGTGAATGACTCTTCAACCAAATTTTTGAATGAACGTTGTGTGATTTTAAGTCATTACAGAGCCTATGTCTCCTCAGATCATGCCACACCATCAGACAGAAACTTCCCAAAATAAAAGATTAGCATGTTTGCAGTTCATCTTAAAGCCCCAACCAGAGAAAAATGTTTTATCCTCTTTCCAAGAAATAATCTTTTTCCAAAAAGAAAATAATTTTTACTTGTTATATTTCTATCATTTTAATTTCAAACTTTTCAAGGGATTAAGAAAAAAATATCTCCAAAAACAGTTGGGCTAAAGTGGTTTTTCTTTTCACAAGCTCATCACTAGTATTTAGATGCTCTGATAGGTCATCAGTCTTTCAAATACTTTGAAATAAATAGCAATAAATGACATAGGAAACAACTGTCATCATAAACATCAGGAATGGTTTTTAGTATATTTATACTTTCATGGAAAAATGAACAATCAATATATTTTATAATTTTAGTAAAAATAACTTCTTATATTAGAAAGCTTTTTAAATCATAGTCTTAGGAATACTTCAAAACTGTCATTTTGGTTACTTTATCAACTAGAACAAATAACTTTTAAAAGAATTTAGATATAATATTTCTCTACATTTGCTCAGCAGCAAGTGAGCTTTTGAACTCTTGTCAATGAACGCCAGTATATTCATTTTAACTGCAATCTTTATTTTAACAACCAAAATAATAAATAAAACCACAGATACAAAACACCGTTTAGAAGAAGCAAATAAGTAGTATGTCATCCCATATTAATATATATCATTTCAAGTATAAATATAAGCTCCAAATTTGCTTTTACATTTTGAATCATCACTGGACTACTCAAAGTCTTTTAATGGATTATATAAGTCCATAAAAATAACTAGCTAAAAATGTTTCCTTTATAATGGAATAGAAAATAAAACTGTTGTTTTCATTGCATCCACAATTTAATTTTTGTTCTAAGACAAGAGTATTTAATATGTGAAACAAGACAAAAAAAATATCTGCCAGACTTTAGATAGAATGTTTATATTTTAAATTATACTATTCTTTTTAATTTTACATAAAACACTTTAAGCTTGCAGGGCTTTTAAATGGAGTATGTTTAAAATAACACTGTGATTCAATTCTTTACTAATTCTGGTGGTGTCATTTATAAGGAGCACAATTCATATTTCAAAAGAAATTTTAATTTTTTTTCAGGATGAATAAGATTGGCTTCTTATTTGAAGACTATCTGTTATAGAATGTATTGTTAATTGTAGAAGTTTGGTATATTACACATGGGCATGTTCTATGCAAATGTATTCAGTTGGGGTATGTATATATTTTGTTATGTTATGTACATAAACATCTACCCTTGTGCATATGTATATTTACATCATGTATAAATATGTGTAGTATATTACCAAACTGTACTGTACTTAAGGAGGAGGAGCTCCGAAGGAAAGCCAGGCAATATTTTAGTTAACTGTAAACTGTGTACTGTTTTCTATGAAAGTAATTAGGTTGTATTCGGGTTTTGTTTGTCAGAGTCCCAAGGTGGATGTCGACAGATACAATTATTTGCTGTTTTCCGAAAGGCTAGTTTTAAAAGATTATGTTAACATAGGCTTTAAGTAAATAAAAGTAAAACTCTCCCCTCTCCATTTGCTTTCTCTGTGAAGGCCTGTGGGCACATAGCCTGATAAATAATTCAAAGAAAAGCTAAACTTTGATTCTAAAAACAAAGCTCATCTACTGAAACACTAACATTTTAGCATTAACATGCTTTGTTAAAATTTAGCTGTCACTAAATTATCTTACAAAAAGGAATGATTGAAATTGTGTCAAGATTCTACTGGTGAAGGCCTCTTGGGGTAGCCTGAAAGTGTGTGTCACTGTTACTGAGAGCCATACTCGGGGACAGGAGGTCTTAGAATTGTAACCAACAGTAAAACCACCTAACGTTAATAAATCCAAGTAAAACATATATACCAAAGGTATTTCCAACTTAGTGAAAAATCCTCAGATGCAAACATTATAGCAAATAGGAAAAACAGTCACATATGAACTTTTTTTAGAATCCTCTGAATCTCAGGTTATCAAAAATACAATTTGGCAACTGGGTTCATAGCCTCAGTGAAGGCGAGAAATGTTTAGCCTTTTTCTGAATTTCTCTGTCCTGTTTCCCCTTGAGAGTTGAACAAACTGGGTGGGGCACTGCAAGAATTCAGTCCCTGGCTAACGTTTTAAGAAGGAAGGATTTATTTTGGCCCAAGTTTTCTTCTAGTAGTCTGCTTTTCTCTTTTCTCATGGAGAGATAATTGACAGCCCCTGTTTTGTATGAAATTATGGAAATCACAGACTGGAGGAAAGAGGAATCATTATTTTAGCATTGAAAAGGTGTGGGTTTCTTTACAACCCCACCCCACCACCCCCACCACGAAATTTCCCATCACTAGAAAGGGGCCAATAAGTTGGAAAGGCGCACAACAGGACCACAACTGGTCAGCTAAAGACCAGTTTCTGGCTCCTCCCTTTCCCTCCAAAAATAAAAACAACCTCAATTCTTCAGGCCAAGGGAGAGAGAAAACAGCTGCACAAGTCCCTAAAACGTGGCTTCCTGGTGTGTGAAGCCCAATATAAAGAGCAATCTGGGTGATGGAAATGCTCTCGGTGGCATTTCCAGCTAACATTGTCCCTCTCAGCTTTACCCAGGATCACGTGGGGCAGGGTATCCAGAACATCCCGCGACCACAAGGGACCACAAGGGGGATTTCACTGGGAATCAGATGGGAAGACTTAGGAGAAAGAGGGAGAGGCACGTGTAGAGAACCGGGAGAAATAATAATAATAATAATAAGCTCTAAGGTTGCCGATTTAAATCCCAGGCTGAAAACGACGCGCTTGCACCAAAGTATTCCTGTAGCGCCTCCTGCCCTGCCCTGCCCTGCGCGCGCACCGCACTCACACACGCACACGCCCTCGCACACGCACACACGCACACTGCTCCAAGCCGCTCCTCTCGCCAGAACGTAAGGGAACCGGCCTGTCGGAGGAGATTTCGCTGAAGGTGAAGCGACCCAGCCCCGCCCGGCGCTCCTCCTGCGAAGTGACAGCGAGGCCTTCGGAGCTCCCGGACGCACGGGCCAGGATCCAGGGGCGCGACCGCCGGCACTGACAGGGGCTGCCCAGCGCGGACCAAAGAAGGGGTGGGAACCGAGCAGCGGACCGGGGATGGCAAGGGGAGCGGGGACTGGGGGCTGACGCCTCCCTCTGTGGCTCGCTCTCTCTCCTTCCCCTCCCGCCCTGCCAGTCCATCGTCACCGAGAACTGGCCTTGGAAACGGCGCCGAGAACCTGCAGGTGCCGCGGAGCAGGCGGGCGACTGTGCTTATGCTCGCCAGGGGCTTGGACGTGGGCAGCTGCGGGACCCCATGCGGCCAGAGCAAGCCAGCCGGCTCTCCCAGCATTGGCCTGCAGAGGGCGCTGCCACATTTGCGCCTGGGGTGCCGAGTGGGGGTCGGGCGGAGGATCTGGATCCAGACTGGAGTCGGTTCCTCCGCACCTCTCTTAAGGGTTAGGCAGAGCTCCGATGCTGGTGCTCACCGGTAGGGTCGGGACGGTGTTGTCACATTTGTCACCATCTAGGGGCCGCGTGGCGTTACAGTCTGCTTTCCCGTCTCTGCGGCGGGAATAGGCCTCGGGTGACAAGGGGAGACTGCCTCTTGGCTGAGTGGCTTTGCTTGACTCCATCATTACTATCGGATTGGGAGTTGGGAAGGGCGCTTCCCCTGCCCCACCACCACCACCCCTGCAGAGCCGCGCAAGGCGTCGGAAAGTTTCCTACCACTTGGGGGACATATAGGAGGAAAAAGTGTGAGTCTTGTTTCTGACTGGAATAGCCCGAAAGTACCAGAAGTCTTGCCTGCAAGCTGAGCCCTCGGCTTCCCCCACTGATCACCCCAAACTCACACTCCTTCCCCTGGCTAAGGGGACCAACCCAAGACCGCCAGACCGCGATGGGCCCTGGGCAGGCGTCTGGGGTATAGGAATGGGAGAACCCGGGAATTAGCTGCCGGCGCTTGCACTGATGCCGAGCCCCTGCCCAACCCGTGGTCCCGCCCGCCTTCGAGCAGGGCGGGGATTTTCGCCCCCACCCAGGGAATGTTGCCCACCCTGAAACCTCAATCAAAGCGGAAAGTGGTGACCACCTTCCCAGATGAACGGAGTTCAAGACCTTTTGAGGCACCAATGGGGACTTGAACCGGCCCAGAGGTTCTGCAAGTACCCCACAGGGACGTACAGAGCCGAAAGTGCCTTCCTAGTAGACCTGATTTTGTGAAGCTCCCACACCTGGGGTGGCCACGTCCCTTCTCCAGAAGTTCAACTGAGCTTTCGGTAGTGACATTCCCCCGGCCTGACCCAGACCCAGCAGTCAAGCCAAGTCCAGGCGTGGGCAAAAATGTTTGAAGACCCACGTCTTATAAGTGTGAGGTTTTGATCAGGCAGCACAGATTATTTAAAGCGTTCGGTTTCCCCGCGATCCAATTTTATTAGGATTTACTCTCATTTGTGCTCGGCTTCTCTGGGGAAATAATGCTTTGATTAATGTAATCCTGGCTCGGGATCCGCCACATGCCCCTCGACCCTCTCCCAAGAGAAAGGGCCTGTTTGACAAACAATAACAGAGCAGCAACTCTTTCAATCTGCCCACACCTTTGGGGGTGGCTGGGGAGAGGGTGACACACGTTCACGCGCTGCTAGCTAAAAGCAACGGCGAGAGGAAGGAGCGGGCTCTCTATGGGGCGAACTTTCCAGATTAAGAGCCCTGAACTGAGAAGCGTGCAGACTCACGGAGAGGGGCCTGGGCCCGGGTGCGCCCGTGGGTGCGTGGGTGCATGGGTGCATGTACGCGCCTGCTCTCTGCTTGCTCCGAGTGTCTTAATCTCTTTGTCCCCCGCCACAGGCCTCCACCGAGGAGATCTGCGCGCTGCCCATGGGCAACCTCCGGACCCAGGGTGCGTCCACAGCGCCCACCCGCGGCCCCAAAGTACCTTAAGAGTAGTCCTTAGGGGTTAACAGTACGCACCGACCTGAGAGGCCCTGCAGTTGTCAAAACCCCGGGAAGAAGCCCTAGAACACTGGCCCCAATTCACGGTTTTCCACATTCATCCATTCCCGCACCCATCCATCCCCGCATGCTTACATGCGTACAATACAAATCCGTGGACAGAGGACAGAGAGTTATACCTCGCCCTTGCTACGGGCTGGGAACGGCGCCCCCCTTGCAGCAATCCCTCCTCCCGCTCAACCCCGGACCCCTCCCCGGGGGAAGAACAGCTCAATTACGAAAAGGAGCGAAGGAGCGAAATCCCAGGCTCTGAGGCGCCCGCCAGTGCTTCTACGGTCCCCATCCCTGTCGCGCAGTCCCCACCCCCACTGTCCCCAGCTCGAGGAGGGCGGGGACGCGGCGGTGCGAGGGGTCCTGCCCTGCTCTGCCGGAACAAAGCCCGCCGCAGGAGCCCGCGGCCGCGCACCGAGTCGGCGACAAAGGCGAGCCGCGGCGCCGAGCTCCAAGCCTGCGTTCCTAAGGCCGGGCGGGAAAGAGGCCCAGAAGATGGGTGCCATTGCACCCGGTTTTTCCTAGGCTGCAGATTTCGCTCCTGTGTACCCATTTGACCGGTTAGGGTGACTCAGCGTTTATCTGGTCTTTCCCTCCCCCCTGTCCCTCTCTTGTCCCTTTCTGTCCCCAGTCTCCTCCATCTCGTCCTGCTCTTTCCTCCACCTCGCTCTTCTTACCTTACCCTCTTCTCACTTTGCCCTTTTTAACCTCTTTCCCATTTTCTTTTGCACCGGAAAGTAATGCTAATTCGACTTCTGCAGGCCGCTCCACATGTTCAGACCACATTCCGAAAACCCTTACTGGACAGTACTCAGGGAGAAAAGGGGGAGTGTGGGATCTTTTTAGTTTTATCATCCAAACTGTGCTCTAGATGAAATAGAATGCTGTTCTTTTGATCGCGAATTAAGGAAGCTGAGCTTAGCCCCAGGCCCCAGTATTGCTGTTGATCGGGAGAAGTCCCTTCTGGTGACCACAAATCACAGAAATGGCGGGAGTCGGAGGCGAAAGGAAGACCCCACCATTGTGGAAAGGCATCCGTGAACGCTGGAGTCTCCAAGGCAAATCCTTTGGGGAAAAGTTCTAACCTTACATTCTAACCCTGGAAGGGAATCTCTGGACAGATCCCTCTAATAAAATCATAGTGTTTTCGAATTTAGGATACTTGAACAGTCGTTATTATTCCACGTGAAGTTTTACTTGGTTGTTTTTGTGACGTGAATTACAAATACTGGGATAACAGCCCAAGCCAACTTGGACAATATATATCTTGACTTCTGAAAGCTTTTTGCACCCTAATTTAATACTAAATTGACATTTGAAGTCTATCAATGCCAACTTAAGTCTGGGGGACGCCCCTCAAGCTTTATTAACCAGGTTCCCTACAGCAAATTTAGGGACAGGGATGAACATTTAAAGTAATACTGGACACATAATTTTTAAGTAAGGGCTAACCAGTTTGAGGTGCAACAAGGTGCCCTGAGTAAGGTTACAATTCTACCAGCAAAATCCCTACCAGTTATTTTAGTACTGAAATGATATTGCTGCAAAACATGGAGTATTTGAAGCATCAGATATCAATAAATGCACTTGCTGTTTAAAGTGAACAACAATAGCCACACTTTCTTAAGAACGCCCCTGAGGCTGGCCAGTCACGGGTGGGTACTCCAGATGGGATAGGGCCCAGGAAAGGAGCAGAGCTGTGGAGTGGCAGCTTTCCGCACTCTGCAGCAAAGATCCCCACAAAAGCGCTGTTAGGTAGAAATGCCCAAAAGAGCAACATTCAGCCTGATATGCTGCAATCTGCACCCAGCTCCTCAGACAATAGCTAAGTTCAAATGTCAAAAAATCTAATAGAGAGAGAGAGAGAGAGAGAGAGAGAGAGAGAGAGAGAGAGAGAGAAGCTCACACACCAGAGTGCAAGAATTGTTTTCCAGTATGCCACAATGACTCTCTTATCTACCTCAAGACTGCCTGGTTTCAGCCCAGAAAGGAAACACTGTAAAGTATATAGGGAATGTTGGGTGTAGGGAGTGTCCCCAAAGGAAAGAGCAGGTGAATTATTTTAGGACCCCCACAAGCTCAAAAACTCCTTTCACCTATCTGGTAAAGATGAGTTAATATTTCTAGATTTTGCTTTTTAACATACACACACACACACACACACCACAGAGAGCAGTTGACCTTATGAATATTTTCCCAGCTAAGACATAGCCACAATTTTTTATGAATTCATCATCATCATCATCACCATCAACATCATCTTTGGTCAATCAGCTGGGCTCTACATTACCTTGCTCTATGAATTTAAATTTGAAGAAGACCATTATCTTGGGTGGAGAGCAGGGGGGATGGTGATGGGCAGGCAAGGCTAGTCCCTCACCTCCTGCTTCCCCAGCGATTGGTAGTTTTCATTGGCATACTTGTCGGAGGCACACATGAAGCTAGTGTGGGCAAACTGTTGGGAATGGCTTGTTTCAAAAGCACATACCCAATTATCAATTTACTGTGTCTTCTTAATTTATTTTTCACAATCTGAAATGCACTGTAGTTTAAAGCCATCCTTTAAGTATCAGAAAGAAAGCTTCTTACTTTAGGGTGAGGAACCATAGTGTCTTTGAATTTATAACTGCTTCTAACCCATCTTTTAAAAAGAACTGAGTGCTTGCGTCTTTCCTACAGAACACATAAATCAGTCATCAAAATGATTCAAAGAGAGAAGAGGGGGAAACAAGTAGTGCATTTCAAAAACTTAGCAAGACCAAACAACTACTCAGCCACTGCCAACGTAACAAATTCTCTCTTCAACCCAAAAGCTACCATTACAGAACCTTCCCTTTTGTATAAAACACACAATGTGGATTGTGAGCATGCTTAACATTTTAATTTGTAAATGCTAATGAAAATGTGCTTCCAAACTGCAGCAGTATCAGAGCACCTTATCATTCTCAAATGGAAGCAGATGAGTAAATACCCACTTTGTGTTTGGTACATTTGACCCAGGTAATGTTCTTCATGCTCTCATTTGGCAAAAGCAATTTCACCATCCTCAACAATTAAAAGTCTGTAGCTTTGCCCAGCACTTTGGATTCCTAATTCATACCCAGCTTGAACGTTTCCACCCCCAAATCATTACGGAATGCTAAAACGGCCCCTATAATGTGAGTTCTTCTTAAATGAACTTGTTGCTTTACCCAGAATTCTTATTTTCTGTTTCTTTTACTGTGAGTTGCCTAAGACCAGATATCATGAGAGGTAAGCATTTTTATTTTCTTTCCCTGGTTCTTTTGAAGTACATTTGGAGAAAAGGAAATTAAGCAGTAGCCTACACAATCACAGATCTCATGAAAAGTGACAAACACACAAATATGCTCTAAATGTGTATAGTGATTGCTTCACCAGTGTTTTACAAAATGTCTGAATGAAAAGTGTCCTTTCTCACGAATATTTTTAAAGTGCACTGAACAGCCCTGGACATGCAAAGTAAGCTAGAGCTTTGAGACTTCTGTTTAGTTCATGAGGGTCTCCCCCTAGAAGTCTTTTGTCTGAAATGTCCAGAGAGTGAGGAAAAAGCAATGTTTGGGCTCAAATTACAGTTTCCTTAATTCTCCGCTTTGTTTTATTCGTGCAAACCTGACATACATTTCCTGATTCCAAAAGTGAGAGTTCGAGGGTGAAAATCGCTGAATTAAAATATATTTGAGGATGTTTTCTTTGCTTACATTATTCCCCTAATATTTCACTCCTAGATGAAATGCCTCTTCAAATCCCAACACTGACTTCCTAAAATTACTTTAAAAAAAAAAAAAAATCTTCTGGTGCCTGGAACTCAGGCTGACTTGGAGCTGAGTTACAAATAATCTGGTGGCTTGCAGAGGGATAGTACAGTGATCACTTAGTGTGCCCCCTTTTAACAGTCTGTGTGACACACTCACAGGTGCATTTGAGCTACCGAGCAGGGGAAGCCAGCTTCAGCTTCACACTTCCAGGCACTCATGGCTTTCCCCTCTTAGTCACGCTCCTTAAATCTCCTTGGGAAAATTGCTAGTGACAAACTGACTAATTCCTCTGAACCAGTCGGGATCTGCCCTTCACTATTTTAGGAAGTTTCCCACATATCTCTTTCATTCTTTACCACAGTTAACTTCAGTCTTCATTGGCAGTATCTAAAAAATCTTTGAGGCGGAAACTTTGTGCTCTATTAAAACTTTTCTTCAACTGGGTTAAGTAATATTGTCCTTAAAAGTTTCAAGCCCACAGTTATCTCGATCTAACCCATCGTTAGTTTATATTTTCTTTTCTCTAAGGAGCCTTTCAAGGGTAAATCCAAAATCTTTCTAAAGCCACAGGCTGTATCAAGAATGAAAGTAGCTACTCAGTATCAAATGGAGTGAAAGAGATTCTAGGGGCTTTGACCACATCTTCAGGACCCTGGGTTTCATTTAGAACTCAAAGCTTGTATGAGGTTACAGAATGTCCATTATTTAACAGATAATACCTTAGAATGTGTTTTGTTTGCTTGCTTGACCTTTTCCCAAAAATTACAACCAGAAAAAAAATAGCTTCTTAAGCAGCCCATTAGTAACCAAAATGATACTTTTTAAAAAGCGTTAATGATACTTTTTAAAAACCAAGCGTTCTTGCTTTCACAGCCCATTTCTACAGACAGACCTATAGATACTCTTTCTGAGAGAAAGGGAGGAATCATTTCTGCACTGTGTATCTTGCTGGGCCATTTCACAGACACGAGCGGGTGGGGGATGGGAAAGTCATTGTCTTCCTATCTTAAAACTCTGCGTTATGCAACGAATTCACTCCTCGTTGTGAATATGCACAGAAAGGTAGGGGTGTTTGTTCCTTTGGCAAGTTTGGAAGAGCAGATTTGCTTTTGAACCGGCTACATTTTACTCAGCACCCGCTACAACGACTCAGTGCGCCCCCTGCTGACTAGTCAATAGTGCTACTCCCGAGCAAAGTTTATTTTGTTCAGTAAACCGTGTCATATAAAATTAACAACAACCAATAAAATTAGCTTATATGTTTCAACTGTAAAAGTCCAAAACAAAATAAGGCTAGTTTTAGTGGCACTAGAAATCTCTAGTTTGGCTTCTTCTCTTTGGCTGAACCAAGGTCCTTTTATCTAAAGCCCAGTGCACAAACATATAGCTTAATGTGACTAGTGTTCTTCCTTTTATTTCTTTCTCTATGGCAACCAATATGCTCTGCTCAGAAATGTTCCCCATCAAGGAAACAAATGATCTTCAGGGAGCAGCTCTATATGGCATCTGGTCCAATGGAGCACACAGAGTTAACCCCAGTCAAATGCGACACTGCCAGGCGCATAAACAAGGAGTGGAAAACTGGCGATTCTTAGACCCCTCCCCAACTGAAACCTCTTCCTCCCTCCTTACAAACCATTTCATTGATTTGGCATCAACTGTTTCCAAATAAATTACCAATTCTAAATTGTAAGGTGTTCTGTGTACGAAAGTGCAATAAAATTCCAGCCATTAGATTCTCCCCCTCGTCACCCCAAGCGCAGCTTCCTTTAAAAGAACAAAACCAAGCATCTTTTTAAATCCTCTCTGGCCTATTTCGCTAAGGTAAGATGCTCACACCCGCCTGGACTTGGCCTAGCTATTTCCTTCAGCCATGTTTATCTAACTATTGTTACCGGTAAGAAACTACACCCTCAATTTTTACAAAATCCCGAGATAGTAACAAGGAGGGGCAAGTTCGGCAGTCAGAAATAAGGAAATTTAATTTTTAAAAAAACATAGTAAAATCTAGTTTTCAATGCTGAGGCTCTAATGTCCTTTGGGAATAAAGTGCAGGGATGTCCTGGTTAGTTTTGATTGATCACCCTCTTTCTGATGGGCTTTCACCACCAAGCCGGGAGGCTGAAACTCACTGCCTGCTCCCCAGACACAGCATTAACCAGGGGTGCATTGACTTCCTGCCTCTTCTCCCCAATCTGCTTCCTCTTTCTCCAGCTCTCTGCCCTCCCTCTGCCAAGCCCCCCTCCTCACTCCATCCTCCTGCTCTCAGCACGATTCCCCCACCCACCCAAACCCAGGCAAGCACACACAGGTCTGCACATCCCCACCAGCTACAGAAGGGGGTTTCTTCCCCTCTAGTCCTGATTCTCTGAAGAAAAAGACGAAAGAAAAAAAGAAGCCCAAACAAGAAATATTTATATTCTGCATACTTAATAATCACTTCTTTTCCAAGGCTTTTTCCCCTTCATGTTCACAATTAAAATTAATAGCACTCTCATCCTCGCCCACCCAAAAAAGTAAAGTGCCTTTGCTGGTGTGTGGATCTTTGGAATGAGTCCATAGTTTTACGCAATATTTTAGCAGGGTTGGATTTTTTTTACTCCCCCCCCCCTCAACGCACTTTCCCTTCTTTCCTCAGACAGTTGCTCTGTGTTGCTTTCTTGTCCCAAGCAATGAAAATAAGCTCCCAAACCTACAAGAATATAAATAAATACACCAGAAAGGAAGGGGAGAAAAAGGAAAGCAGGGAAAGAAAATGAAAAACACTTACCGAGCAAACTTCCCAGGTTAGATTTTTTTTAAATAAAAGAAGGGTTTAAAAAAAAAATAAGGTGCCTGGGGGGTGGAGGGGAAGGCATATTCTCAACTCTCCAGAAACGATGCATCCTTAGCCTTCCCTTTACACTGACTCCTCTAAGCCCAGCTCTCACTAGTCTATTATTTTCACCAAAATATATGAAAATGTATGCAAATGAAAATCAGCACTAACTGTTCTCCCCTTGTTATATACTTTGGATTTTTTTTTCCAGACAAAACAATCACACTAGGCAAAGGGAGGGGGTGGATGGGGTGGGGTGGGGCGGGGGTGGGAGGCTGGGGAAGGATTCGAGAACTAAGTACGTGGAAAGGGGGGAGTAAGAAGGGGACAGACCTCGGAACAGAAGTGCATTTCTGTTATCGAGGAGCACAGCGTTTTGGGGGGCTTCCCATAAGCATACACACCCTCCTTGCAAAGAAAGAAAGAAAGTGGATCTGTTTGCAGAGGCGCTATCACGTTTCATCAGGCCACCTGAGACTGCTTTTGAAAGCGTGTACTGTGAAATTCATAGCAGTAATTTAGACAAAATCCTCACTGTATATTAATGAAAGGCGGCCCCATGGCTCTGTTCCTATCCTCCCCATTCAGTGTAAACAAAACCACGAGACTCTCTCGGTTTTTGAGCCGGATCCAAGCAAAATCGGCAGGAAAGGAAAACACGGGGTGCTGGCACTGACTATTCAAACGTCTGCACCTGGAGATCTCAGATTTATTCAATGAAATCTGTGTTCCATCTTTTATATATACATATACGCATACATAAATATAAAAAGGAACCTTTGGGAGATGCAAAGAGAAAAAATCCGTTCTGTTTGGGGTTTGGTTACCGCTGCCTTTTAGATCTATACCTTGACAATAATGGCTTTGCTACAACCTACCTACGATGGTATCTTTTCACCCGGTAAGCAGGAGCTGGACGAGATCCTACATAAATTCTAGCGTCTACTGTTAATCTTGAGATCACGCAGAGGCTACGTTGCTGCTGCTGGACTGGAGAGCTCCGGCTTTAACTGAGTTTACCTAACTGCACTCGGCAGAGGAATTGTGCATCGAGAGAGCAGGGCAGACCCGTTCACATAATAATCGGAGCACACCGACAGCTCCAAAGCTACATCCTGGGCCGCCGCTGGGTCTCGGGACTGCAGGCAGCAGGGCTGGCGCACCCACAGCTGGGGGTGCGGGGTGCACGCACACGCACACTCATTAGGAACCATGTATTTATTGAATGTCCGAATTGGGTTAGTTCATTGGAAATCCCCGAGGACGGTTCAATTTGCCCTTGTTTTCGTTGCCACTTTCTCTTTTTTCTTGGTTCGCTGAGGTTCCTCTGTGCAGCGTTTCCGCTTGGCCGCGTCCCCCCACTCCACCCCACCCCACCCCCCGCTTCTCCCGCCTACCCAGCGTACACCCCCCTCCCATCTCCCTTAACTCTTTCAGTCGGGCTGGCACTGAGAAAGCATTTGTAGCCGCCAGTCCCATCTACCACGCAAACCCATCCGAAACGGAAAAGAAAGAAAAAAGCACCATCATGCCTAAGAATAGCAAGCGAGCAAAACCCACCACTAATAACAATCACACGCGCGCGCGCGCGCACATACACACACACACACACACAGTACGCGGTGGAGCGCTGGAGGGCGCGGCTAGTGGATCCCAGATCTTTGGGCCGACTGCTGCTGCCAAAGGAATTCTAAAGGCATTGGGGTCGAATACACTTACGATGAATCTATGGGGGAAGGTCGGACTGATTGCTTTTCAAATACATCGCGTGGCTCCGCTGACCGGCACCCTCCAAACTCACAAGGGCACGCACGTTACTTGCACGAATCCCAGAAGAGGGTGGGAGGGAGGGAGGGAGGGAGAAGAAGAGAGGGAGAGGGGGTGGGGGAGAGCGCTAGCAGCGGCAGCGAGCGGTCCGTCTCGCACGCGCGGGCACCGCGCCGGTCCTGGGCTGCAGGTTTTCCCAGATGATGGCATCCGAGAACTTAAACAAAGAAGGCCGCCGCCGGCGCGCGGCGGCTGCAGAAAGTTGCAGTGGCGGATTTCCAAGGAGCGTGGCCACGATCCGAGCTCTTGGTGAGGCGAGCCCCCCCTTCCCACCCCCGCCGAGACAGAGGTGGGGGCCGGCTGGTGAAGGAAAGAGGAAACTTTGAAACCACTGGGGACACATCTGTCTATAGGTATTATCTGGAAAGGTACATCCGTGCCGCGCGCTTTACAAATCTCTGACGTGGGGGGCGGGAGGCTGGGGGGGTGCGACACAGCGCAGCACTAGGTGGGGTACGTAGACTACTGTTTTTCATGATTTTTTCCTCTTCGTTTGCTTTTTGATTTGCCCCCCTCCCTCCTCATCCCTCCCTCTCTCTCTCCTTTTTCTTCGCACCCCCCCCCCTTCCCAGACCTATCGTGAACGCCTAGAGCCTCCGAGGGAACGCCAACGTTTGGGCCGGACACTAAGAGTTAAGATGTGGCGGAGGGGGCGGAGGGGGTGGAGGGGGAGGGGCAGGGAGGGGAAAGTGGCGAGGGGGAGGGAGACTGGGGGACGACAGATTTCCAGCTTCTACGACGCTCTGCCTAAATTAAAAAGCAACCAATCGGAACGGCCGGAAGGGGGGCCGCGCGTCCTGAGCCAGTCATTCCGGGCCTGCCAATCACCCAGCGGGTAGCCAATCAGCAGGGGCCCTGGTGCTCGACTTCCTTGTATTTGGGAAAGTGTGGTGGTGGGTGCGCGCTCGCGGCGGAGGGTAAACATTCTACAGTCCCTGCTCTGAGAGGGAGGGACAGAGAGCGAACTGTCAGATCGGAGCGAGAGCGGGCGCCCGAGAGAGGGAGAGAAGGAGAGAGAGGGAGGGAGAGGGAAAGTGAGAGAGGGAGAGAGCGCGAACGAGGGCGCAGAGCAAGCTCCCGCTGCAACTCTGCTCCCGCACGGCCAGCGCCAGCGCCCGCCGTCGGTGCACTCTGGGAGCGGTGCAACGTGCCCACTGGAGTTGGTTGTGTATCAAGGATCCCCTATATGCACACACACACCTCCACCTCCACCAATGCACTCTTCTTCCTCCTCCTCCAGACAACTGCTGGGAAAATAATAAAACACCAACCCCAACCGTCAGCAACAAGGTAACAGAGCAATTCGACATCATTTTTTTTCCTGTTCAATTTTTTTCCTTGTTATATTTGTTTCCTAATTTCTGCCCAAAAGGAAAAATGTCGCATCAGACTGTGACTGTTGCGAGGAGAATGAAAAAGGACTCTTGTTTCAGAGGCAACCTAGAGCTCCGGCAATAGCAACTTCAGAGAAATGCATCATCGCAAGAAGTTTTCCTAGGACAGAACAAAACTTGAAACGACAGGACCAGAGGGGGAGAACAGGAGCCAGCCTCCCTTCTCCGCACACGAAAGCAGCCAGCATCACCACGCCTTCAAGGACGAAAAAAGTTTTACTACTCTAAGGGAGAACCAGTGAAATGTGTTCCTGAGGAGGCGAGAAGAGAGCCGACAAGGGAAGGAGCGGGCCGGTGGCTGGTTATTCATAATTTGGCTAAGGAAGAAAGGAACAGCTTTTTTCTTTGTTGTCTCCCTGAACCTTCACTTAGCAGGTGGACTGAGCCCCGCGGCAGGGCAGAGTCCGCGCTCGCCAGAGGACAGGAGGAGGAGCGGGTACCCGCGCGCCCCGGGAGAGCGCCCCAAGTGCAGTTCCCCGCCCCGCCCGGTGAGCCCCGCTGGAGCAAGCCGAGTGCGCCGGGGTTGGGGGGTGGCCACGACCCCCCCTGAAAGGGCTGGCCACGGAGCGCGCCCCGAGAAGCGAGTCCCCCTCCCCAGAGCGCTGCTCCTGCTGCTGCTGTTGCTGCTGACCAAGGCCGGCCGGCGACCCCCGCGCCCTGCCCAGCGGCCTTGCAGCTGCAGCCCGGGACCGCGGCGGCGGCGGCGGCGGCGGGGGCGGAGGAGGCGGAGGAGGAGGCGGCGGCGAAGGCGGCGGGGCCGGCGGGGACCCGGGGCGGGGGCGGGGGAGGAGGAGCGGGGGGAGGAGGCGGGAGGCGGGGGGGCGCGGCGGCAGCGGCGGCGGCGGCGGCCGCGGCTGCTGCTGCGGCGGCGGCGGTGGTGGCGGCGGTGGGGTGGCGGGAGCGGAGCGGCATGGCCACGGCGGCTTCTAACCCCTACCTGCCGGGGAACAGCCTGCTCGCGGCCGGCTCCATTGTGCACTCGGACGCTGCAGGGGCCGGTGGCGGCGGAGGTGGCGGCGGCGGCGGCGGCGGGGGAGGTGCAGGGGGCGGCGGCGGCGGCATGCAGCCGGGCAGCGCCGCCGTGACCTCAGGCGCCTACCGAGGGGACCCGTCCTCCGTCAAGATGGTCCAGAGTGACTTCATGCAGGGGGCCATGGCCGCCAGCAACGGCGGCCATATGCTGAGCCACGCGCACCAGTGGGTCACGGCCCTGCCCCACGCCGCCGCCGCCGCCGCCGCTGCCGCCGCCGCCGCGGTAGAGGCGAGCTCGCCGTGGTCGGGCAGCGCGGTGGGTATGGCCGGCAGCCCCCAGCAGCCGCCGCAGCCGCCGCCGCCACCACCGCAGGGCCCCGACGTGAAGGGTGGCGCCGGGCGCGACGACCTGCACGCCGGCACAGCGCTGCACCACCGCGGGCCACCGCACCTAGGACCCCCACCGCCGCCCCCGCATCAGGGACACCCCGGGGGTTGGGGGGCTGCCGCCGCTGCAGCCGCCGCCGCTGCCGCTGCCGCCGCCGCCGCCCACCTCCCGTCCATGGCCGGGGGACAGCAACCACCGCCGCAGAGTCTACTCTACTCGCAGCCCGGGGGCTTCACCGTGAACGGCATGCTGAGCGCGCCCCCAGGGCCCGGAGGTGGCGGCGGCGGCGCGGGTGGCGGCGCCCAGAGCCTAGTGCACCCAGGGCTGGTGCGCGGGGACACACCGGAGCTGGCCGAACACCATCACCACCACCACCATCACGCACACCCGCACCCGCCGCACCCGCACCACGCGCAGGGACCCCCGCACCACGGTGCCGGGGGTGGCGCAGGGCCCGGACTCAACAGCCACGACCCGCATTCGGACGAGGACACGCCGACGTCGGACGACCTGGAGCAATTCGCCAAGCAGTTCAAGCAGCGGCGCATCAAGCTGGGCTTCACGCAGGCGGACGTGGGGCTGGCGTTGGGCACGCTGTACGGCAACGTGTTCTCGCAGACCACCATCTGCCGTTTCGAGGCCCTGCAGCTAAGCTTCAAGAATATGTGCAAGCTCAAACCGCTGCTGAACAAGTGGCTGGAGGAGGCGGACTCGAGCACTGGCAGCCCCACCAGCATCGACAAGATCGCGGCCCAAGGCCGCAAGCGCAAGAAGCGGACCTCTATCGAGGTGAGCGTCAAGGGCGCGCTCGAGAGCCACTTCCTCAAGTGCCCCAAGCCCTCGGCGCAGGAGATCACCAACCTGGCCGACAGCCTGCAACTCGAGAAAGAGGTAGTGCGAGTCTGGTTCTGCAACCGGCGCCAGAAAGAGAAGCGCATGACACCGCCCGGGATCCAACAGCAGACGCCAGACGACGTCTACTCGCAGGTAGGCACAGTGAGCGCCGACACACCACCACCGCCTCACCACGGGCTGCAGACGAGCGTGCAGTGAAGGCCAAGGGCGCAGCGCGAAGAGGGCCGCCGCCTCCGCCGCCGCCGTCAGCACCGCCACCGCCCCCGCTGCCGCCGCCGCCGCCGTCGCCGTGCCGCCGCCACCGCCGCCGCCGTGCCGACCCTGCACCTGGGCTGCACCCGGCCCCGCCCGGGCGCATCCGCTGCCCTCCCCTCCGCCCAAAGACAGACAAGCATGCCAGTCCTTGGAGGAAAAGACGAGGGAGAGAAGGACCAAGGAGACATTTTTTTTGAAGTCCAAGGAAGGAGGGACCAAAAAAATGAAAAAAAGCGTAATAAATACCTAGACTGTTTTATATACACACGTAACAAACAAAACCTGAAGAGAAAAAGGGGCAACCGTGAGATCTCGTCTGTGCTGTGGTGGTGTTTTGTTTTTTATTTTTAAAAAGGGTGACGATGCCTACAGCACCAAAACTGCACTCTTAAGGTGTACCCACCCTGAGATGTCCTACATGGCAGCGGTGGACAGCACCTGCCTCGTCCTCCTCTCTTAAAAAAAAAAAGAGAGAGAGAGAGCCCCCCTCTTCCTTCCACTTCCTCCCAAAGGGCTGCCTAAGAGCTGCGCGGAAACTTTCCTTCCTCGGAGCGACCTGAAAGCAAGCACCAGCTTTCCTTGGGGTCTGACTCTGTGCTTCAGGAATCTGTTTTCTTGGCCATTTTAAAGTCGTTTGGGAAGAGGCAACTGAACTATGAAATGGGAAGGAGGGGGAAAACCAGTCTCCAGGAAAAGACAAATTCACAGCTTCTGAAATTAACAGACTGAATAGCAAAGCCAAAAGAAAGTATCCTCAAAGTAACCTTGGAAATAAAAGCATCCCGAAAGAGCAGAGGATGGGCGAGGGAGAGCCGGACGTCCAGCCGCGAGTGACAAGAGGCCCCGGGGGCTGGCCGAGGCTGGCGCGGCTGGGCTGACAGGGAGCGGAGGCCCAGCCTTCGAGGCTGCCCAGCAAGGCCCAGCCACCGACCCCGGCTTTGCGGGCAGCCGCTCGGGGTGGACCATCATGCCTAAAGATTCCACCGCTAATATTTTTTTTATTAATATTTTTTATTTTTTATTTCTGGACTGACTCAGATAAAGGGATTTAGAAAGACTGAGCACCAGCCGCTGCACTTCTCTTGACTTCTGTCCTCAATCCGTTGCCAACTTTGATTGAATGGGTGCTGTGGATGTGATTATATAATACTGCCATTTCCAAGCAGTGTTTTTGGTAGGTTTTAATAAACAGACTTTTCAAAAGACGGCAATATAGAATTGTTAGATCCGTTGTCGATCTAAAAATATTTGCTTTATATTTTCATTAAATGACTTCTTTTAATATTTTATTCAGAATACTTATGAACTGCTGCAAAACGGTAATTTATTTTTCCCCAGATCTTGTATTACCTGTTTTTTTCAGACGAGCACAAATCAAAATGAAATGAAAATATGGACAGTTGTTAGGTAATAAGGGTATCTTTTGATGTGATCATTTGATTGTAATTTAATTTGAGTAGTGATTCCGTAAGAGCTGATCGAGAAAATAAATTTGTTAGAATGAAATAGTCTGTGTCTGATGCGTAAACACTGTGGGAAGAAGAGTTCTCTAGAAAATATTTTTTTGACTAAATCCTTAAGTAATAGTGTTAAGGAAATAGCGCCTGCTCCACTTAAGGCAAGCTTGGAAATTGAGAGTAAAGGGTAGGCATTACTGAAACAGCTGGCATTTTAACATAGTGGTCATTCCTTGTCAATCCATATATTTCATGATATTTTTCTCTCCCTTAATTTTACTGGGTGTCTTTAATGTTTCTTAGGTGAGATTATCTATAAATGCTAGCCCTTTTCTTGAAGTTACCTGTGTTCTTTATTGAATGATTAGACTATATCATTAGTAAAAATGTGCCAACTGGTCATTAATGGTTAATGCAGCCCCTCTGAGTTCAGCCTCTCCTTTTTCCTCTTTCTACCCCCAATATATTCTTAGGTCTCTTCTCTTTTTCTGAAGACTAATAGTTGTGAAGAATAGCTTGTAAGTCTATAAAATATTTTGATATCAATTCCCATAACTATATGTAATTACCTTTAAGTTATTGAGCTTTTCTGTTGTTTTGGGGTTTTTTTCCCTGTAATGAAAGAATATAGCTCCCAAACTCTGCCTTTGATCCATACTGCAGACCATCTTTGTGATTAGCAGCTCAGACTTCTGTGGTTCAGTCTTTCCCCAGTGTGACTCCTTATCTTCTTTACTGGTGCTGGGGGTTTAGCTTTTGGGGTCACTTTGTAGGTAAACCCTGCAAAGTGGTCACATTGAGTTAATGTATCAATATTTACTGTGTGCAAAAATGAAAGTAATGCCTTAGGTTGTGGGTACTAAAGATGCAGAGGCTCTGCTGGGTTGAGTCCCTATGTATTGGAGTTTGTTTGTTTGTTTGTTTAAGTACTTAAAGGTGAGAAAGCAATGATTTTATAGACCAGTTTCCCTGGATCTCACTTAGCTGTCACTCACTCTTTGCCTGTTTCTCTCCTCTTCACTCCCTCTGCCTGTGACATGGATGTAGGGATTTCAGAATCCCGGAAAACTGTGAGAGAAGCAAGGAACAGTTATTTCTCTTAGACAGGCCCTGTGTCACTTTCATAAATCAAGTCCAGCCAGATGGCCATGTATTGGGTGGCATTATTTTAAACACCAAATCGTACTAAAAAATCACAATCATTTTGATTTGTGAAATCTGAAAAAGGCCATATTTATTGAACAGAGAGAAGGGAAAAAACAAAGACAGGAAACTACAATTTACTTTTCTCTGCCTTCCTGTTTCATTTCTCTTGCTATTGTAATCTCCCAGCCCAGTGAATCTGCAACCTGGAGTGGGGGTGGGGTGAAGTTCATCATTTTTTGAGGGTCTGGAAGGGCAAGTAAAGAAGGCCTCACTGGAAAGCTGAGAACTGGGCAGATCGTCTGCATGGGCACTATTGGCACATCAGATGGAATCCTGGTTTTTTTCTGCTGGGATAGTGGTGCTTGATTAGACAGGGAATGGGTCTATTTAAAATTTTAGGAGGTATCTTCTTACTTGATTTAGCTGACAATAAAGAGCTAACATTAGATTTCACACTGTTTTCTATTGAAAAGCAACCTTTGCTGATTACTTTGGAAGAAGCCCTGATTTGGGGGGTAGCAGAATAACTTTTAATTGGAGAAGCTGGGCAAGCAAGCCCATTTGGTTTCATTATTTTGCATTTTATAAAGTGAGCTAATGCTTGGACTCCGTTGTTGGTTTTTTTTTCCATCAACCTTTGAATGTATTTATAAGATGAAATTCATGGTTGAAACACAAAAGAGAGGAGATATAACTGAGGTTTTGTGCTAAGGCTTATATTGTTACACATGTAAATAATGAAAATATTGTTATATATCACCAGATCTTTTTAATGAATTTGGTCATTGTGTTCCCTTGCAGCGCAAGTGTCTTGTGCTTCGTAAAAGTGCCCATTTGTTTCCTCCATTTCAATCCATCCCCCACCTCCCCTTCCAACCCAAAGGAAAGTGACAAAGTTCTGTTCCATCAGACTGGCTAATCCCAAACTAGGCCCATTTATAGTTTACAGTATCCTGTGGCTCTTGATCAGTTGTCCAAGCTGTGTTCATGGCATTCACCCAACCATCTTCTCCTGGCAAGTCTGTGTGATAAATCATTCAAGGTGAATTTTAAAATAGTCACTTTGCTGTTGTTGCCTTACCTTTTTTTTTTTCTTAGTACTTAGCCAAGGACTGTACTTCTTTGTTCCAAAATAGAACTGTCCATTATCAATCTTAGAGATTCCCTCTGCTTCCCTGTAGCCTCCAGTGTTTGCTCATTACTATGCTCATAATCTGTTTTGTATGAATGGTTTTCAACATTCAGAGAATAATTGGTTCTAATATTAAATGCAGTATATACTATTGATAGTTTTATCGATAAGTGTAATATTTTAAATAATTTTAACAATTAAATTTGTTTTTTAAATTATATATTTGTAAAGTATTTATCCTGTTGGAAGCAACAATATATTGTTGTATTTATTCGTTTATTTTTGTAATAAATGATCAACCTCTTCAAGCTAAATCAAAAATGACACTTTTATATATCTATACAAAATGCATTTTAAGAGATGGGCATATTTGTACCAATTTGTATGTAAATAGAGTAAGATCCATCAATAACTTGTAGCTTTCAGGACTAAATTGAAGGAAGAAACATTCTCTCCACATGGAGTTTAGTTTGCCCAAGTTCCAGGGTAATTAATCAACTCTAAAATGGATGCAACAAGTATTGGCATTGAATGCAGACTTGAAATTAGTTATTTAGAAAGTGGATCTGCCTTTTTTTTTTTTTAAGGAAGAAAGAAATTAAAGCATTTTCTTTTTGCGTGAAATGCAGGTGGCTGACCCTACCAATTAGAGTACATTCTATGTTTCAGTGATAACACCTAATACTTGACTATACTCAGAACTCTATCAACTCAGAATAGGAGTTGAAAGAGAGTTCAGAGTTTGAGGTTTTTGGTGACCCAGAGGTAAAGTAATGTAGGGGGTGAGTCGCGCTAGGTAAGAAACAAAACAAACAAAAAACTCTCTTAAAATTACTGTGAGTGGAGAACTCCTTTCTCCTATCCTGCTACTGACAGTATAAGTAATCCCCACAGGTGTTGCTATTGTTCTTAGGAGTGAGGTATGGAAGAACTATGGGGGCCGCCTCTTCTGCCCTCCCAGTTTTGTAGGTTACTTGGTCATCTCAGTTCCTCAGGGCTGCTAGTCCCAGGGCCTGAAGGTCATCCACATGACCTCCGGGCTCCGGGGCCTCACGGTAGGCTTGATCTTGATTTCAATAAGGAAATCGGAGGGCTCTGCTTTTACCTCCTGAACTTTCTAGTCTAGGAAAGGAAATAGCAAGGAGTCTGGAAGAGTTGGGGGTGGGGGCAGCGGAGATAGCAAGAGGGGTACTTGTGTAATCAGATTCTTTGATTTTGTTAGCCTGGCTCATGGCCTATTAATTAGATTACTCTCTCTTTCATTCTTGATTTCACATCCGTGTTTGTTCCTGTATCCTAAAATGTGGGCGCGAGCTTGGCGAGCAGGAGCCTATGATGTCACTGCCGGCCAGCGGCGGCCGCCTGGCCTTCTGGTGGGCTGTGGGCTGCGTTCTTGATGAGTCCGGTCTTCCTCGAGGAAGAGTGGGCTCTGGAAGTGACCTCAGAGGGGTCTGGGAAGAGGGCAACAGGCATTATCGGCAGCACAATGTGTGTGTGTGTGTGTGTGTGCGCGCGCGCGCGCGTGTGTGTGCATGTGGGTGCACGCGAGGGGAGGGGGATGCGGAAATTCGCAGTCTGGACTGAGAAGCCCTAGGGATGCAGGCGACTTGGTCAGGTGTAAGGCCTGCCTGGGGTGAAACCCGGAGATCACAGAGGCGGGCAGGAGGGGCCGGGCAGTCGGGCGTCAAAAGCCGGCTTCTCTCCAGGAGGGAGGGCAAGGCCGGGCTAGAAAGTTGGGCGGTGGCGGTCTCCGTGGGACGACCGGGTCCCTGCTCTGCCCGGCACGGCCGGGAGGCCCGACGGTGGCAGCTGCTACGGGTCCCACAAGTTGTTTTCCTCGTGGCGACCATTCAGCAAAACGCACGATCCTTTCTCAAAGATTTAAATTTCGCGGATGAATTACCATACACCGGTTGCTTAGCAACTAAATTCAAGCAGGGCTAAGAATATGCAAGCTTTTTGTATTCTCATTAATAAAAATGCCACTCTGACACAGCAACCCGACTTTGGATCACTGCAACTTCTGTAAAAGCCGTAGGAGAATACAAACCGATCCTGCCATTTAATTACAGATCAAAATGGCTTGAAACGCGATGTTTTGTTCATCTATCTTCCTAAAAGCGATGTAAAAAATAACGGCTTTCAAGAGCAGTAGTAAATTTCCTTCTTCTTTTTTTTAATGGAATTGTCTATCGGGATTACTGATAATTATCAATTGAAACCTTTTTTGAAGCACAGGTTGAAATATCCTTTTTCATCAACATTTCTGCTCTTTCTCCCTAGTCCCCTCGCCCTCTGATCCTGTTCTTCTTTGCCCAATAACTGTCGTTGTTGTTGTTGTTGTTGTTGTTGTTGTTGTTATAGAAATGCCAAGGCCTTGGGAGCCCTAAAGTCTAAAGAGCAGTTAGAAGAGTAATGGACAAGCCCAGTGGCTGGAGAAATAGAGGAGAAATAGCAAAGGAAACTTCAGAAAGTTTCTTTGGAAGTTTGGGGCAGTTGCTGAAGGCTCCAATGACTCAGGAATGACTCAAGTTGCAAGGGTTTGTCCAGAACTTTTGGGAAGCATGTGGGGAGTAAGGTAAGAAAGGCCTGTGGTCCCTCGCTCCAAATCTGCAGATTTTCCGTTCTAGAATGATGTGGCTTCTCTGCAGAAAACAGTTGCAGCCTCCTGCTCTACCGACAGACCGTGGAATTCTGAGAGGCTGTGTTCAGAGGGCCTGGCTGACCCGGGCTGTCTGAGAAATCGTTTTTTCTGTTGCTTTGGAGCCCTCAAACTGTGGACAAAGTAAAGATCGAGCTGGACTCGTGACCCTTTGGGTCTTCAAAGAGTGGCCCAGTCCAGAGACCAGAGCCTGAGATTTATTTACTTGAGGGACTTGCTTTGCGCCTCTTCCCCAAGGATGCCGCGTGTGCAGGGTGACGCACTGGCTCCGAACAAGGTTCCAACCTGAACGCCTTTGCTACAGTCAGAATTGGGGGGGGGGGGGCGGTGCCAAAGGAGGTCAAAACCGAATGGCCTCTTGCGTAGAAAGGTCGCATTGTGTGGGAGTGTACCGAAGTCTAAGCAGCTGGGACATCAGCGCAGGGATAGGACAGGAGGCAGCTGAAGGCTTTTGTGGAAGTTATGGACTGCCAGGCCCTAAGCTGCACTCGGCAATGGAGTTCAAGGATAACCCTGGGCTCTTGGTTCAGGCCTCAGCTTCCCGCGGGTGGGAAACTTGAGCACCACACGACACTAAGGTAGGCTGCTTGTTCTCTGATCAGGTCATGGACACTCCCCATGCCCCAGCTCTGCCGGGGACTGCAGGCCCCAGGCCTGCAGGGCGATACTGAGACACCATGTGCGGGCTCCGGTGGCAGGGTCAGGCAGAGATGCCAACCCGCTGGTCTGTGCCCAATGCACTCGCAAATGAGATCGCTGGCGGCTTTCGCTTCTAAAGCTGCAAAAAGAGGCCATGGTTAGCCTTAGCAAAATCCAGGGGCAAACGTGAAACTCTACATTGATTCCGATAACATTTCCAGAGAGCCAACCCCCAGCCCAACAATCTTTGTAAACTGGGAACTTTAGAAATGACATGTCTCCGGGTCATCTTGGACACTTAGCAATAAGGAACTGACTCAGTGGAACCCAACTTCTTTCTATTGAATACAAAAATAATAACAACGGAACTGAAACAAGCCTTAAGTTGAAGTTTTTGTTGTATTAGGATGTGCTCAGAGGCATTAAGTTCCTTTGCTAGTAAAGCATACATAGTAAACAGGAAACCATTTATTTACAAATACAATTGCTCTAGACAAGCCACATTCCATGTATGTAATTCATTAATAGAACTTTTCCTTTCTTCCTGCCCTTTAGAAACAGAATTTTAACCTCCAAAATAGCTGGAGCTTGGGGGAAGGGAAGGAGAGTGGTTATCCTACCTGTTTCTTGAAAAAGAAGCTAAACTACCTGGCCGGTTCCTGTCCGTGGAGATGTTAGACACTATAAACTCATCAATATATGGCAAGGGTTTTGTTTTCTTTTTGACTCTTCAGAAGTTTGTTGCTTGTGGTTTCTGTCATCAGAGTTACCCAGTGGAAAGGAGCTGGTAACATGGCCCTAGTTTGTATGTGTGCGCATTTACATGTGAACAAAACTAAAATTTAGAAAGCTGGAGCTAGCTGAGAATCTATGAAAATTGTTATCTGTAAAACCTACTCTGTGGTCATAGTTTTTAAAATGTCTGTGGACGATGCCTGTTGGATTACTTCCTTTCTGAGAAAAGTTATGCTCAGGGACCATGGTGGGGAGGGCATCCTGGTCACCAGAAGAGCTAGGAGCCTTTATTTATAGCACCTGGGTCTGCTGTTCTAATTCAGGAAGTTTTCTCTGAGTCTTCTCCTCCTGTAGGTTGACAGAGGAGTGTTGTTTGGGGAAGAGCTGGCCAGAGGAAGGCAGAACCAAGTGTGAATTTTCTGTGTGTCCCAGCGAGTTTTGTTTAAACATGGAACACATCTGAATTGTGTCTGGAACTTTGTAAGTTCCCACTACTAGACATGGTTACAAAAGGACAAAAAGAATGATCACTGATGCTCATGTTTCATTATTGTAGCTACAAAATAATGGGACAAACACTGAGAGAGAAGCACAAACTTTTAAAAATAAATTTTATTTTTTAAAAAAGGACAAGAGGTGTTTTGATGAAGAGCTTCCTGAGAGATCACACTGTAGTTCTGCCCTCGGGACTGCCTCTCAGCAGAAGGTAAGCCCATTTCGTCGGCCGGAACAGTCATTGTGCACTGAAATAGAATAGATATTCATTTCAAAGCCTTTCTTGTGCCAGCAGTGAAATAAAAGGTGTCAAAACCCACCACCCTCACTACCTAGGTTCAGATAGGGCAATGTCAAGGTACAGTAAGGGCCAGGCAGGTTGGTTCCAAACTGCTACTGTAAGGATCACAGAGGGAGGGAGTCTATTTTGCATTTACATCTCCAAGGTTGAAAACTCCCCTGCAGAGTTTAAAGATTAATTCAAAAGGACTGATCAGAAAGTATAGTATCACCCAGAAACTAACAAAATGAAAATAAATGTCTTAGTAGCTTAGTCTTCAGAATCTTTGGGTTACAATAGTGAACAAGCCATCAGCAAACAAAATAGCACCTACAAACTCTTTTTAATTTACATTTTTGGAGGAGAAATCTTTCAAACTTCAGGATTGCTCCAGCAAATCTGCTGTTTCTACTTGGTACACCATGAAGGTTTCTGCCAAACAGGGCTTTGAAATGTTTCAACCCTGAGAGAAAGGTCTTTAATTCTTCCAAAAACCATTTAATATTTGTCCTGGATTTTGAAAAAGTTGTACTTCTTTACATGTTTATTTATGTTGCTAGAGATCGAACCCAGGGCCTTGCACATGCTAGGCAGGCACCCTACCACTGAGGTACACCCCCAGGCCTGGGTGTTTTTGTAACAAGAGAGGGTGTTAGGCAGCCTTGAGGTCCCCCTCAGACTGGGGGAGTGGAAGCAGGGATAAGCCAAGGACTGAGCAGTGTGCGCCTCAAATGGGCTTTCTGCTGTTCAGTGAGGAGGGCCTGGCCTAGGTCAACAGTATTTACATAGGTACCTGATCCCACAGCTTTCCTCAATGTATCAAAGAGTAGGCCTGCAGGTGAGGGGGTGGATTTGAGGGGAGAGAGAGACCAAAAGAGAGAGATCAGTTACTTCTCCCCCTTTGTTCCTGGACCTTGAACTGGGGCTTCAAGGAGGGGAATAAAGGCCCCCCAGGGAATGAAGCCTCCACTTCCACTCGAATCACCCTGACACCCCCTGCTAGAAAAACCAAGTGCTAGCAGATTTGGTGCAAAATGGTAACTTGAGGAATCCCTGTGTGAGTGTGTTACATAACACACAGAACCCTCTGCTGGGAGAGGTGCACACACTTGATTGTCTCCAAATGACTATGTGCAGGCGGAGACGTCTGGAAAGGAGACATGAAGACAAATTAAAGAAGAAGATTGTGAGGCCGTATATGATATGCACTTGTAAGCTGGTGTGCATGTGAACAGTTATATTTCCACTTTCTGGTATGTCAGAGCATCCTCCAGAGAGCCTTCCTGCCTAAAGTTTACCTTGGGTAAGAAAGAGGCATACTTAATATGGGGACTGGAGTGGGGGAGGCAATGGCACTCAAGAGCACTGGGTGGGACCTGGTGCCCTGTGGCCAGTACGGGCCAGGTTAGTATAAAGCTGTGTCATCCTCAACCAGCTCTTTCTGTCAAAATCGTCAAATCCTTGCCGTGCGAGGGCAGTTTACTCCCTCCCCGGTCGCCCTGCAGTGCCCACCTCAGTCACCCCTGCCGTGGCAGGAGAGCTACTCATTCACCAGCACCAGGGTTGTGCTGCCCTGCAGCAGCCCGAGGTCACATTCAGAAAGCCGGTTCTTCCGGGAAAGCCTGGCCCCAAAGGCGCAGGCGATGCGGATGGTGTTTATCTACCCCAGACATGAAGGACAGATTGTAAGCCAGGGACCAGCCTTTTTGCAGGAGGGGATCTGGAAGGGAGGCAGTTGATTAGGGCAGATCCCCTGCGCCCGGCCCTTTCCGCAGCGGGGTAGGAGGGAGGAACCGAGGGGCCGAGAGGGGGAGCAGCTGAAGGCGCACACGCTGACGAAGCTGTAACAAAGGCTTCCGGCAAAACTACTATCAAGGATCTCTAAAGATCGCACACCTTGCAGGCGTATCCCGGCTCTCAGGATGTAGAGTGGGTTGATTTTTCCCCCGGGGCTCCGCAAACGTCTGGAGGCCTTCAACGGTGTGAGGCCGGCTGCGGGGCCTCTCGACCTTGGTCCCTGCTCCCCTGCAGGTCTCTGCCAGGCTCCGGTGGGTGGCTGCGCCTGAGCCCTCAGGGCTTTGTCGATGGCGGCTCAGTGAGGCGATGGCCTTGTTGGGCAGTTTGCCTCGCCCTTGGTTGGCCCTGGGAAAGTCGCGGACTGCAATCTGGCCTGGAGATGCAGGCCTCCCTGCTGGGAGAGAGGAGGAGGACTTGAGCAGCAGGGACCTTGCGGGGTTGGCAGGGTATCTGCATCACCCCGGCCTTTGAAAGGAAGGAAAGGAAAAGGGAAAGTATGGCCCCACGATTCGCGCTGGCTAGGTGGGCACTGCTCAGCGGTTCGGCCCGCGCACTCCGCCCTGGCCTCCCCTCTGAGGTTCTCGGAGGACCCCCAGTTTCTTTCACCCCGCTACCACACTCCACGCAGCCACACGATTCTGGCGGTGACCCTGAGCCCTCTCGCAGCCCAGGCGTTCAACTGCGTGTTAGGAATTCGTGGGTAGAAAATGGCCCTTTAGCACCGGGAGACCCTCAGGGTTTCAATCCTCCTGATTGGTGAGTTGTCGAATAAAAGAAAAAGAAGGGAGGAAAACACTCTATAAGACCAGTAACTTCACCCCACTCCCCCCCCCCCACTGGATTCTGAAGCTCCTAGTGAGGTTCGCACACCCCCCTCGGTGCTGATGGAGGAAGATTGCTCCCAGGACTCTTGGGGTCAGGACTAGGGCTTAGCGGAGGACAGGTGAGCAGTGAGTAGCTCAGCGTCCAAATTCAGGATTAGGAGCAGGTGCAGGATTCCATCAGGCATAGGTGTTCCTCCCCCACTGACAAAGTGGGTGGGAGGAAGCAACTTTGGGAAAACGGTTGGACCTGAGTGTAAAATATGATCGGTGGCTGTTCCTTTAAAGTGTCCCCTTTATTTAATTCAACCCAATGGAAGGCGACAGGGATTGCTACAGACCTTAACTTACTGGCACCCACCCTCCAAGCTCCCTTAACTGCAGAGAGCCAAGGTTCAGACTTCTTCAAGCTGTCTGGCCAGGCCTCTAGACACCTCCCCAAGCCCCCTCACCTCCCACTGGCCTGGGCTGGACTGGGCCTCCCACCTCACAAATGGCTCTGCCACCTCTGCTGGAAATTCCAGCTAGTCAGTCCGGCTTGGCCGACAGATTTGGGAAGAAATGAGTGACATGGTCTCCTACCCCTGGCTACATACAAGTGCAAATAAGATGCATTTTGGCTGATCACAGTCCACTGTATTTTATGCAACTTAATGTGTCTATGTCTTGTCAATTCTTCTAGTCAGGAAGAATAGCAGAAAATTTTTAAAAGATTTTATGTGTGTGGTTTCCAAGTACGATTCCATACAAGGAGCTGGGTTAGAGTGGGAACAGGGAGATGTGCTGACATGAACAACATTATATAAACCCTCCTAAAATGCAAGTTGAAGCCACAAAGAAGAAAGGGAAGAGAGTGCAGCAGGTTGTAGATGCTGACAGGAGCCTGTGATGAAATTGGGTGGATTCTGGCTGGGAAGAGTTTAAAGCTGTAAAATTTCTTTTTAGGAAACAAACTCCTTTGCATTTTCTTGAGTTGCTGAGCATAGATCAACCTTTTTCTCTCAGTTTACCTGACATCCTGAAAAATGTGTAAGGGCCACCCATGGTGGGGTGACTGGGGTGTTAAGGTGCACTGGGAGTGGATAGGCTTTCTGACACCATGGAGGCCCTATCTGGGAGCAGAGTTTTGCTCTCCTTTTTATATGTTAATTTTCAAATAAGTTGTAAGTTAAAGAAATCTGCCTCTAACTCTCCTCAGATTTTCTCACCATGTGTCCTGAGAAAGCAGGTCCTGAGACCTGAGTGATGTGAACCTCCTAAGGGGCATAAGTGGGTGACAGTATTTAAGGGACTGAAAACCCTCTGGCATTCTGCAGTTTTCCTGGGCACTCTGGTCTTTTTTTTTTTTTTTTTTTTGAGTACAGCCAGATTGGTCCACAGGGCCAATATATATAGGGCCAGCTTCTCTCTCCATCTTCCCTGCTTCAGGGGATTTATTGTCTCAGGTTTGTCTACAGATGACCCTGGGAAGAATGACTAACTGGTTTCATCCAGCTCCCAAGCCATGCCTCACCCCACCCCAACTTAGTGGTGAGCAACACTGGAGGTGTTGACAGGAAGTGCTTGCTGGAAGTTATGTGGAACCCTGTCCCAGTCTCTTGCCCCTCTTTCTGAGGTCCTCAGGTTCAACAGTAAATTTGTTCTCAGCGTGCCCCTGGGTACTTAGGCACAGATGGGAATTTACTATTAACATGAAGCTCTCTGGTTAAGATCTGCTTCTAGGGTCAGCTGCCCATGTAAAGAAGGGGTATTAGTTTTGCTTTCAGGGCTCAGGGTGCACATAGGTTGCCAACAGCCTGGGCCAGGCAAAAGAGGTTTGTTCCTTGGGAACCACTGAAGAGCGAATACCCCAGTGCCATCTCATTCAAATGAGGTTTTGTGGCCCCTGGAGTTTCTAAGGAAATCCCATGCCATCCCATTACCTGCAGAGGGTCCCTTCTTTCCCTGCATCATTTCTTGGCTGACCTTAGATGTGAGACGCCCCATTCAGGGCAATTAACTCTAAGTAGAAATGAAGCGGAGGCTTGTGTGCATCACATCAAGGGGGAGAGGCCACCCAGTCCTCTGAAACTATCAAAACTTTTATGGCTGCTGAGCAGAGGATTGTGTTCATCTCAAACAGCTCAGGTTTCTGCCATGCAGCCTGGGCATTTCCATACCAGCCTGGCAAACACATCAAAACCAGATGTGTACAGTTGCTGTGAACTTCCACCCAGGAGCTGAGGTGCTGGGCAGATGTCCTGAGCAAGACCGTATGAAGGTACAGTGAGTGTCCTGGAAGACCATGGAACTATGAACAGAGGTGACTTACATCAAGATGAGCTGCTGGCCCCTCCAACTGCCCAGTGCTTAGCCTGTCTGCTTCTGGGTGGCAGAGGAGCTCCTAGAAGCCGCCCTCCTTTTTCTTCTTGTTATGGACTCCACCAGCAGTTTATTCCCTCTCTCCCTCCCATGATTCCTCCTCCCATCGAGGAACTGAGTGTGGATTTCCATTTGGGATAACAAGAGGTTGTCCATAAAGAGCAAGAAAGCAGTAGCAACTCCTCTTCATTAATAAATAAACCCAGACACACAGTCACCTTTAAATTGACAAACTATTCTCAATAACCTTTCCTTTTTCAGTCACTTGGTTTATGACTCGACAAAGCCATTTCAACCCACCAGCCAAAAGAAAAGTTAAAAGGTAGACCAAATTCCTTATTTCTCCTTTGCTGTCTGGGCTCAGCATCGTTCACTTCCTTACCTCACAGCATTCCCTATGGCCATTACCCAATCTGAAGAATCAAAACACTTGTTCTTTACCATCTTCTAAGGTTTTCAGCAATAACGGAGTAACTGGACAGAGAACACACACACACACACACACACACTCTATCTACCCCAGGTCCACATCCAAACCAAGTATGTTGTAACTACAAAGTGTAACATCATCAATTACACTTTGCATAACCTGAAAGGGCCAGAAAGGAAACTTCATTATTTACCAAGAGTAGCAAGAAACTTTACAGAGAGAAACAAATCAAACATCATCCATGGATACCTACTGGCAAACTTGAAACATAATCTCTGGTTTTCTTGCCTCCTTTTCTAAGGACAGAGTGATGTAAAAATCTTAGGTAGCAGAATTTTAAAACAGCTTGATTACCTTGACCCGGTTTAGAGTCTTCAATTCCAATCATTAGTAATAAAGTCATTTATAGTCATAATTGGTATTTAATTGCTTGATCTGATTAGTGCTTTATTAGTGACCCGGTTTAGTTTCCCAGGGAAATACAGGTGGTCCAGAATGGGCAAAGGAAGCCAGCCATTTGCAGGCAACTTTTTCCAGAACGCAAAGTGCTTTTGTTGTATTTGTAGGCATGTGTCTCACACATTTCCTGCTTTTTGTAAACTATCTAAGAATAAACATTACAGATCTGGGTTTTAATTTTTCCAGATGAGATCACAAAGTACCTAGGAGATGTGTGTGAGTGCTATATAGAATTGAGGACACACGGCTGCTGTTCACACTAAGATCTGAAAAGAAACTCAATGAGAGGAAAAGGAACTGAACAGCTAGGAGAATCAAGCATCTCAGCAAGTTCACTTTATTATTCCTTCGCAGGAAGAGGGTCAGCGGCGGCGAGCGAAAGTTTCCTGGGTTTTGGAAGAGAAATGAGGCGAGGGCTACTAGCCCTTCCCCTGCGCCAGCTGCCCGGATTCTGGGACTTTCGCCACCTCTCTTCCCTCATCACCCCTGCCCCCATTTCTTTGCTCGGGGGTCTTGGTCTCAACCTGGCTACCCCTTTCAGAGACCTGCTGCAGGACTTCCTCTGCAAGGGTTCCTTGCGCCCGCTGCCTTTGCTCCCCCTCTCCAACTCCCCTGGCCGCCCCCCCCCGCGCTGGACTCACCCTGCGCGATCCTTCCACTCCACACACAGACAGGAAACCGGCCTCATTCGGGGCAACATTTGAAACCACGTTTTATCAACACCATCAAAGCCCACAGCGCACACTTAGGGTTCTGAGCTCGGGAGCCGGCTTCCAGCAGAAAATCGGCTATGGGGGAAGGGCGCTAGCGGGGAGAAATCCTGCTTCCAACCGCGATTTCAGCTTTCTTATGGAAATGAACGCGACGGCCTGCTCACCCCGAGCCGGGCTCCCAGTCACCAGCCCTCTTTCTGCCAACCTTTTCCAGGAGCAACCCTCCCCCCGCCCTCCCTGCCCCCTGGTTCTCGCGGTGGCTGGACCGGTGCGGACGAGCTCGCTGCGCGCCCCAGCCGTGGCGCGCACGGGGATCCGGGCCGTGGGCTCCCCTCTGCTGGTCCGGCCGGAGTTCCACATTAAATATTCATAGGAATCGCTACTTTCTTAAAGGAGAACCTACCGCGCGGAAAAGTTCACGGCCAAGGGGACTCACAAAGGAAGAGCTCCGCTCCTGCTTGTTCTCTAGTGGGGAGACGCATCCTTTCTGCTCCGCACCGCGCGCACAGACTGACATTAAGACGACGACTAGGAAATGGGATCACCTACCCCTACCGTCAAGTCACTTTTCTTGGAGGGTGTGGGAGAAGAAATGAACTTGGTGGCAGAGAGAAAGTTCGCTCCCTGATCACTCGTTAAGTAATTATTTAAAATTTGCGGTCGCCTCTGACGTTCCAGGGTCCCCCAAAGGCCTTTTTTCATAAAAGGGAGGCTGTTTGACTTCACCGGGCCTCCACCGGCATGGAGGTGAGAAAGTTTGCCCTTTATTGTTGAAAACACACGCACGCAGTGAGCTTATGAAATCTTACACTAAACAACAATTTCCTTGGAGCGGTTCAAACAGCAATAACAAAACCTGCACCTGCCCCCGTTCTCTTAAAAAGAGAGCGCCGGGGCTGTGGTTGGGACCTGGGGCGGTAAGTCAGCGCAGAGAAAGCGCGAAGCCCCTGATTACATCCCATTTCTCCACTTGGCACGTCCCAGGCTTGCTGAGGCCGCGGCTGGGCTTCCCCGTTCCTCTGGGGGCGAGGCCGGGGCCCAGGACAGAGCTGAAGTGGGAAAGAGAAGGATAAAGCGGAAGTTCTCGGTCAGTAGTGCGAGGCCCTCCAGGGAGTTCGCTCCCGCCCGGGGCCCGGCGATCCGTGACGGGATCACGCGTGGTGCCAGGCGACGCCCGCGCCCCGTGCCAGGCCCTGAGCGCATTCACACTCAAAACAGATTCAACACTCACACCCCACGGTTCTTTTTGTTCCAGGCCAGGAGCACTTTCACAGGTGGTTAGACAGTCTTGAGCGCCATCTAACGGAAGCAGCAAAAAGTTGACGCTGGGTGGAGGTTAAGGGTGTCCAGGCTGGGCGTGAAGAATTCTTTCCCCCACTTTCCCCTCTTTCCCGGGCCTTGACACCCCTCCTGTTATTAACACTACCAAACAGACACACATAGACACACACACACACACACACACACACACACACACACACATTTGGGAACCTCGAAGCCCCCCGACGACGTCCACCTTCCCAGGATGTGGGGGCAGCCCCCGCCTGCCGGCCCCGGGACACTCCTCTGGCCATCGGCTTTTGCCTCCCTTCCGCGTTCCCTCAGGCGCCCAGAAGAGGAAGGATCCTCTTGCACCGGCCTTAATAGGGCCCTGATGTCGTTAACTCTCTTTTTTCTTTTCCTTTTGGCCTGTGGTGGAAAGTCCCAAGAAGCCCTGGGCAGGTGCACCTGTTTTTCTATAGGAATAGCAATGAAGGGGAACAGCGGACAGGTGCGCAAGGAGGAAAACCGAGATAATGGCAAGGAGAAGGAAGGAAGGAAGGAAAGGAGGAAGGGAAGAAGGGAGGGAGGGGGGGAGGGATGTGTGCTCAGAGAGATTTGGTCCCGAACTGGCCCCATAGAGCTGCAATCGTATCTCCTGGGGCGGAATGAGGAGAGTTCTAAAGACTTGTCCTAGGGATGAGCATCGGTGTGGGGAAGCCTGACAAGCTACGGAATCTCAGGCAGGACCCCCGGAAAGAGTGGATCAAGAGAGGATTCAGCCACCTGGGAGGGTTCCAGCCAATGTAAGGAGGCCGGAATTGGCCGTGTCCTCCTGTCAGGTCTGGGCATCTTGGTGGAGTATGGGAAATCAGCGGAAGGACTGGTGTCCTTGACCAGCAGAGAAACCACGAACAAGGCAGGAGAGCACCAATCAGGCCCAAAACAACCTCTGCTTCAAGCCCACAGCGGGCCTGTGTGTGAAAGTTTAATAATGAGGGGACTTATCTCCATGCCTCTAAGCCAAGGGCCACAGGCAGAATGGCCTGTGGGCAGCCCCAGGCACCAGAGTGGTAGGCCCTGGTGATGCAAGCAGAGGTGGCTGGGCTGGCCTCTGGGTTCCAGGAGAGAGCTATGCATCTCACCAGTCCAGGCCCAGAGTGGTGAAGGACCCACGTCTTCTACCTGCTTCCTGTGGCCCTACAGAGGGGCCTAGACCACCCGCCTTTCCTCCCTCACAGATGGCCCTAGAATAGAATGTGATATCATATCTACTTTTTTATGGTCGTAAAATATGTGTAACACAAAATTTGTCATTTTGACCCATTGAACGTGTATATTTCTTTATAAATGTATAATTCAGTATGCTCACATTATTGGCAAACATCACCGCTATCCATCTCCAACGCTTTTCATCCTGCAAATCTGAAACTCCATACTGTTTAATAATAATTCTTATTTCTCCCTCCCTCCCCCAACCCCTAGCAACTACCATTCTACTTTCTGTTTCTATGAACTTGTCTTCATATTAATGAAATCATACAACATCCTTGTAGTAACTGGCTGATTTTACTTAGCATAATGTCCTCAAAGTTCATCCATGTTGTAGCATAAATCAGAATTTCCTTCCTTTTCAGGGATGAGTAATATTCCATTATATGTATATAACACTTTTGTGACGATTGTAAGAAGTGCTGTCATGAACATGGGTATGCGGCTATCTCTTCAAGTTCTTGGTTTTGGTCCTTTTATGTACATACCCAGAAGTGAGACTGTTGGATCTTATGGCAATTCTATTTTAAAATACTTGGGGAAGCTCCATACTATTTTCCACAGCTGTCTCACCATTTTATATTCATTTCAGCAGCATACAAATATTCCAATTCCCCATATCCTCTCCGACACTTGTTGTTTTCTGTTTGTTTTAGAGAATAGCCATCCTAACTGGTATGAAGTAGTATCTTATTAAACTTATAAAACATTTTTAAAGTGCAAATATACAAATGTCATCATGAAATGACACTAACCATGCAAATTAGCCATAAGTTTTAACAGAGTGGAAAATTCTAATAATTATAGCAAATCCAGGAACAAGAGAGATGGCTGAGATAGAGAAGCAAACAGAATTAATTTGGTGGGGGGAAGTACCAGGGGTTGAACCCAAGGGTGCTTTGCCACTGAGCCTTATCCCCAGCCCCTTTTAAATTTTTTTAAAAATTTTGAGACAGGGTCTGTCTATGTTGCTTAAGGCCTCACTACATCGCTGAGGCTGGCTTTGAACTTGTGATCCTCCTGCCTCAGCCTCCCAAGCCACTGGGATTGCAGACAGGCACTGACAGAATTAATATTTTTTGATGATTATTTTTTGGCCTCTTGTTCTAATCAGAAGCTGGAAAATGGTGTACTATATTATTAGTGATCCCCATTTCTTTGTTTTCAGAAGGAGAGCAGAGATTTCTCCTCTCTTAGGTAAAGAGGATAGAAAATATATATGTGTGACTTGTCTTCTTTCTGGAATCTTTGATATATTCAAATTGAAATTGAAGGAGATGCTAGCGCCCAAGATACTGCCTGTTTGGGTGGCAGGTGGAAATCTTCGAAGTCCTTTTTTCCCAGGAAAGGGCTGAGCAATAACAACTCTTAAGGTGGGAGGGCTGTCATTCCTCCTGGATTTCCTGGTTTGGGAGTTCTCTCCAGTGCTCAGTGTCCCTGTCCCTCCTTACAGAGCTGCACTTGCCATAACCTCATGCCAACCTTATTTAGCATTTATGTGTAGTGCATGTACAAAGTGCCCTATTATCCTTTTATTTTTCTGTTTTTATAATGGTCATTCCCTTTTACAGCCTGAGGAGACAGGTTAGTGTTTTTATTTCCCACATGTTAAGTGAAAGTATCAAGAGTGGATACAAAATAAGAAATGGAAATGACTGTGGCGACGGGTGGTGGTCGAGGCTCCCAGCCTGAGCTGTGACTTGGCCCACTGAACCACACTGTTTCTTTCATCTGACAGGATGGTTGGCACAGGACAGAGATGAGAGAAACCAGAGCAGCAAGCCTTGGCAGGGACGTCGACCTCCCTTCTGCCACCAGGCCAACTTCACCACTTGCTGAACCGCGAAAACTCTGGTGTTTTTGCTCTTTGGGGCTCAGGGGCTGTGGAGGAAGTGTGTTGGGAACGCCCTTTGGGCTGGGGGTTGTGGAAGCAGCTCCCAGCACCTCGCCTCTGAGCGTTTGTCTGGCCCTCCCCTTTAATTGCTGTGTCTGCTCCCTAGAGAGAAGGGATGTGCCCACATCAGGAACTCTGCAACTTAAGACAAAAGAAAAAATTGTGATCATGGTGTGCACGCGTGCACACATACATGCACACACACACCATCATTTCTTCTTCCCTGGTTTAAGCTACTTCCAGGAGAAAGTGAACCTTCTGGGGGCGCTGGGACCTGGAGACCTCTCAGCATTCGAAAAGCGCTCTGAAGTACTTGGATCCAAGCCATTTGTTTCTAGAGAGAAGCACGTTGGGTAGGAACTTGCTTTTTCCATTTGCAATGGCTTATTAAGTATAAGCATCTCTCTTCTCTCTGTTTACTGAGTGATTAGGTCTCCCTCCAACTGACCCTGCCAGGGGAGATAGCCAAAGTGGATCCTCAACACACAGTTACCCTGCAAAATGTCCTTGCCATAAACCCCGAGACCACAGACAGGGCTCTGTGGCTCCTTTTGGTTCCTGTTTTTACAGTCAGCAGGGAGGTCCCCACCGTCAGGGACTGTGCACTAATACCATCCATATGCACATAGCTCTATTCTAGTCCCAGTGCAGGGAGAGAAGTGGAATCTGTCCCAGACACAGCCAGCAAGTGATGTACCCTCTGCACAAGGCCCAGTTGCTGTCTCAGGCCCTCTTTTCTAAGCAATACAATCACACTTGTCCTGCAGATGACTGTCTTTCTGTCCTCCTTGGACAGGATAAGGGTGAAAAAATGATACTCACCAAGATGCAGGCATGAAAACTCTGGGAACTAGCAAGCCGTAAAGATTAACCAGATGCTGGCTGATTAGTAGCTGGTTGCCTGGCTCAGTTGGCTGGTTGCTAGTAGATCAGCTTTGGTAAGAAGCTTAACTGGCTGTGCTGGCAGAGCCAGCCTTAATCAGCCAGATTCCAAAGGTCAGAGTGGAGGCAAAATCATGCAATTTACCCAAATTTCAGAGGCTGAATTCAATTGTGGGGTTTGGACTGGAAATGAGGAGGACTTATTCCCAACTTAGTGGATTCCTTTTCCTCACTGCCAATTTCTTTACTGCAATATAGGGAAAGCTTCAGATATACCATTGACACTGTTACAAAAATAGTGTCTACCTGCACACACCATGAGCTGCAATGAAATAATTAAATTAAACTATTTCCAACCTCTTATGTATTTTCACTGAAAGTTCAAGGCTTTTATTCTGCATCCTACTCTTGTGATAACTCTGCGCCCATGCTATTCTGCCATTAGAATTCGTGTGTGACTGTTGTGTTCATTGTATGACTTTAATATTATTTTACACTTGGTAGAATACAAGTATATAGGAGTTGGCATCTTGCCTAAGGGTTGGGATTATTTAATCTGCCAGTCACCCCCTCCTTACCATCTCCTGGTGAAAAGTAAAGCTCTCAGATGGATTTACTGAGCCAGGGAGCTCTGGGTGGCTCACAAAGGTAGACAGGAATTGATCTCCTGATTCTTTGCACTATGTCCTGAGAATGGTGTGTAATGCACACACCACACACAGCCCACATAACACACAACACACATCCCACACATGGCACTGAATATACTCACCTAACACGTAGCACACATGTGACATACATACAACGTAAGCACACACTTATTCCACACACAGCACAAACAACACACACAAAACAGACACACACAACGTGTAGAACAGCATACACACAACAGATAGCACACAACATACATGCAATGTGCATAGCACCTATACACACACACACACACACACACAGATGTATACAGAGGGGTGAGAGATAGCGAGGAAAGGCTCCTCTGTCTCAGTCACATTGGGTCTCTGACCACAGCTCCTTCTTCTCTTGGGGTCCAGGACCCTTGGGGGCCATGAGTTGGCACTGAAGTAAGATGGCATCTAGTCCTCTGAGACAAAGCGTAGTTATCTCAGGTGATGGCACTTGAGAGAAGCCAGAAGATAGAATTCTTCTGTGTTTCTTGTACTTCATTTCTTATTTATTCACTCTTTATTTTCTATTTCTGATCTTTTTTGGGGGGAGGGAGAATCTTATATCAGCTAGGCTAAGAGAAATCACCAGCCCCAACTTTTTTCCACATTTGAATCATTACCTTTAAAAATAGTTAACTGCTTAGCCACTTTGTCCTCTGGCAAGCAGAACAGAGCAGCAATCATGGCAAAGGGGTCCTGAGGGCAGAGGACAGTGGATGGCAGAAGTGTCCCTTAGCTGCACTTGTTATACCCACTGAGACGTGCAGGGGATAAGTTACAGGACAAGCATCCTTTCACTACATGATCTCTTAGGGAACAAGTTAAATAACTTAATGGAGAATTTCAAACTATGCATTTACATTAAAACAACCACAGATCTATTACACAGTAGAATACAAAATCATTATACAATTGAAAAGCAGAAAACAAGACTTCCAATTCTCCGTGTGACTGCAGAGGGTGGCTTCCGGCCAGTACCTGCCCCTTCTCATCCAAGCACATGAGGTTTCTTTTGACATTAGTGATATTTCAGCTAAAAATTCTGGGAAGACTACCTTATAGTTTATTCTCCCCTTTATGTGGTTCAGATTTACGTTTCAGGACATTATATTTTCAGATTCATCCTTTCTCTATCCGCCTCCGTCCCCCACCACACAGACAGATTTGGGCCACCTGTTCTCCCCACAACCAGGAGGGGGGAAAAGATGCCTTGTGCCAGACTCTCCTTCATTCACGTAGTCACATGCCCTCTCCAACATTATGGGAGGAGAAAACCCTCCCTGGGCTCCACTTCCAGGTTCTCTGCTTGGACAGAATGCAGTTGTACAAAAATTAACTTGGCTGCGGTGGCCAGAGTGGAGACTGTGAGAACTGGCATTCTGGGGGTTGCCACTGAGGGGTCCCCACACATCTATATTTTTTTGCTTTTTCTAGGCCTGCCCTCTGTTCAACATGCTGATATAGGTGGTGACATTGGGTAATTACTACTAGGGACTGCTTCCCTAGAAATGTTCATATAAGTTTACTCTTGTTATTTTCAGGCTATGCCACCAAATTGATTCTGATTTATTTGCTTCTCTGTACCAAGAGATGGAGGCCGGAGCACAGAAAAGAGAAAAACCCTCTCTACTCTGCTTTCCTTGTTTCTCCTTAAAGGAATTGTGTGTGTGTGTGTGTGCGCGCGCGCGCGCTGCTGGTCCAGTTCTTTGGAAGCTCCTGCATCTGTATTTCCCCAGCAATGCCTGTGAACACAGCAACACCTCTTCTCTCCGGGCCAAGGGCTGGGGTCAGGATTTATCTCCTCTGAGCAGCGGTGGATTGGATGGAATTCCACTAAATAAACCAATACAAGGCTGCCCTTTCCCCCGAGGCAGGGATTCTGAAATTAGACTCAGTTTATCACTTAAATGCTCTAAAGAGTCAATGAGGCAAAGATAGTGTATCAAAAACAACTTATTACATTAATAGGGTGGAAATATTGTTGCTTACAGACTTTGGATTCTTAGAGAATAAGGACAGCCAGCTTATTTCACATACAACCTCTTTGAGTCATATAGATTCTTCTTTTTTCATATAAAGCAGTTATAGACACACACACATTTACATATATTTCAAACTGGTTTTTCAACTGGTAGTTTTGGCTTGCTTCAGACATAGCCTGGGATATAATCATAAAACCAATGCATTTGCCAGAATTTAGTAATACATACTTTTGGTTCAAGTTTTAAACTGTGGTGACTTGTTCTGATGGTTCAAGTGGAGGGTCCCATGTGGTCACTTGAGCTGGTGCCCCATAATCACATCCTAAGGAAATTCTCTTTCTTAGTTCCTTGGCCTGGCTTGACCTCCGCCTTAAGTATCACACCCAGGACATCTGTCACTAACAATTGTCATGGTTCCTTCCACCCCACTTCCTCTCACACTTACTCTTCTTTTCTTCCTTCTTTGGAAACAGGGAAAAGGAAAAAGTAGAATTTATACGTATAAGGAAAAATAATGAAGCAAGCTGATATTTTACTTATTGTCTAGTTGGCAGAGTTATTGGCTCACTAAAAGATCATTAGAGCAGATACAATCTATTCTGAAGGAATGGCTCTTTGAGTTATACACAGAGTGTGTCAAAGTAAAGGTGGTTCCTGTGTTTTTCAAGTTTTAACTGAGTTTAAAGTTTCAGGTACTGGCTTGGCTTCATCTGTATGATTTTTCTGGCTGGAAAGAAGTCCTGGATATTTTTACCTGTCCTTGCTTTCCTTCAGCCTCACTGAGTACACGCTGGAACACTGAATGCCTGAAACATTGGAAATCTGAATTCAGAAACACATCCATATTCGAAGTGCTTTTGGAGTTAGGTACACACCTTCCCACATGATTCTTTTCTCCTCTCCTTAAATTTTAATGTAACTTTCTTCCTCTGGAAAAGAATCAAGAAGAAATATCACAGAACAAGGCAGAAGCTTGGCGAAGAGTGTGAGGATATGAACGGAAGACTAGAACGACAGGCGAAAATGGCAGGTAGTAGTAAGAATATTTGATTTCAGAAAATAAGAGCCATCTCAACGTAATTCTGTACCAGAGAGGTCCTACAGGGACAAGTGTTCCTACGTGAGTCTACCAGAAGTGTGGGGAGAGCTTGGCTTCTTTGTGGAGAGCAGGTCTTTCCTGGGGAGAGCTGCAGGAATCACCCCTAAGTGGATTAAAGGGACGCACTGGAGAAAAGAAGCCCCCAATTTCTGGTCTGTGCTCAGTGAGAGCCTCCCCCTTCCCCACTCCAAATGCCCAGGGTCACAAGAGAAGCAGAACTGCCCCGGCATTTAATACACCAGCAGCACAGCACTGCTGCAGCAGCCCCCTCCCCAGGCTGGAGGCTGCCTTGTTCTTAAAGCTTTTATGAAACAGTTTAAGACCTTGAATTAGCTTTGGGCAAGAGAAGCTGCACACTGACAGTTTTTCCCTTCTTTTTCTTCAAATTGGGCATAAACACACATTGGTCTATCATTAGGCAGGGCTGAACCCGGCAGGTCTTCCCGGCAGGTCTTCCCACCGTGGGAGCCTTGTGCACAATGCGCTATCACACATGGAGGATCTGGCAAAAAGAGAGGCAGAAAGATTACACAGCAGCTTTGGACTCTGTCCAGCTCACCATTCTTAGCCTATTTCTCTTCTTTAAGCATCTGAGAGACTCTAATAAATGCAATTCTCTACTCTCAGGACAGAAGAGGGGGGGACATATTTCCCAGACCCTCCCATAGACAGTGGTGTGTTTGATGTCAGAAAATCAGCATGTCGTGCTTTAAAGTGGCAAACATTCAGGAATAAATATCATTATGGTTGTGACTTCCAGGAAGATGTGGAGGGCAGGAGCAGAGGTGATGTTTGCAGATCTCCTTCATGGGCAGGAAGTCAGCATGCATAGTTGACTTACATGTATCTCCAGGTTCTGGATTTGTGGATTTAATCAACTGAAGGTCATAAACAGTCAGGAAAAAAAATGTATCTGTACCAAACAGATACAGATTTTTTTCTCTTGCCATTATTTCCTAAACAATATCATATAACAATTTTTACATTGTAGAATTTGCACTTTATTAGATATTATAAGGAATCTAAACTTGATTTTAAATATGCACAAGAATGTGTGCAAGTTATATGCAAAGTCTACACCATTTTATATAAGGAATTTGAGCATCCGCAGCTTTTGGTATCCTTGGGAAGTCTTGGAATCCATCCCCCATGGATACAGAGGGATAGCTGTACTTGGGTTAGTAGGAAGTCTGGTTTCTAGAGAGATCCCTTCTCAGAATGGCTAAATTTGCCCATAGCTTATGGACAGAAGTAGGAAAATTCAGAAAATGGGAAGAGGTAGAAAGAGGACATTTTCTGCAGCTCTCTCCTCCCTTGGGGACTCCCCAGTGGTCCGTTTCAAATTGCTGCAGCTGATATGGAATTGCTTTCACCTGTAGGAACTGATCAGAATAGAGATCATGCTCCTCAGGTTACTGATAACACCAACCTGGCATAGTTTTTAGAGAGGACTGTGGAAGGAGAGTCAGGAAGTATGATTCCACTGGAAGGAACAGGATTAGAATGCAGAAATACTTGGGAATATTATGGAAGGCAAAGCACATTGATTTGGAGATTAGAAAGAAATCCATTAGGAACAAGTGCAAAGTAATGCCACAGAATGGAAATACCCAATGGTAGAAGAGTAGATGAGAACTTGAGGAATTCATACTCCTAGACTTTGAACCTGCCTGTAGGGCAGGACACCTCTCGCCCTGCTCTCTAAGGTGGCTGGGCTGACCTGACAGCCCAGATAAGCATCATATTACTCTCCAAGCATCCTGCTAACACCTGTCCATCAACTCAAGAAAAGACTCTCTCAGCCTCAATCTCACTCAGGAGGTATCTTGCAGGCCTATTTTCTAAGGAAACCAGTACATACCCCCAGTTTCCATGTACCCAACGTCAAAGCTAACAAGGATAATGGGAGGAAATACAAGGTCAGCCAAATTAGTGCAACTTACCCCACCCCCATGAAAACCCACGGAAGGTTTGGGCTGTAAAGCTTTCAAGAACTCTTCTCTGACTCAGAAGCGGTAAGGAGAGATGGCCATTCAGTAGTCATCAAGAATACAAATGAAGTCAGCTATCATGGCACACGCACGCCTGTAATCCCAGCAGCTTGGGAGGCTGAGTCAGGAGGATCTCAAGTTCAAAGTCAGCCTCGGCAATGGCAAGACACTAAGCTACTCAGTGAGACCCTGTCTCTAACTAAAATACAAAGTAGGGCTGAGGATGTGGTTCAGTAGTTGAGTTCCTCTGAGTTCAATCACTGGTACTTCCCACTTCCCCAAACAAGAATACAAATAATGACAGGATGTGGAGAAAAAGGAACACTTTTACACTGCGGGATTTCAAATTGGTACAACCACTATGAAAATCAGTATGGAGGTTCCTCAAAAGATTGGACATGGAACCACCACATGACCCAGCTCTACCACTTCTCAGTACTTATCCTAAAGAATTAAAGTCCTCATACTACAGTAATATATGCATACTCATGTTTATAGCAACACAATTTACAATAGCCAAACTATAAAACCAGCCTAGTTGTCCATCACTGGATGAATGGACAAAGAAAATGTGGTATATATACACAATAGAATTTTATTCAACCATAAAGAAAAATTGAAAATATGTCATTTGTAGGAAAAGGGATGGAATCGGAGACCATTATGTTAGGTGAAATAAGTCAAACTCAGAAGGTCAAGGGTCCTGTGTTTTCTCTCATAGGAGGAAGCTAGAGAGGAAAAAGGAAAAGTGGGGGCAGATCTCATGAAAATCAAAGGGAGATCAGTAGAGGCAAGGGACCTGAGGGAGAGAGGCAGGGAGAGGGGGAAGTGATGGGGAGTGATATTGGCCAAATGATAAGGTTACATTGTGTAGATGTACAAATGTGTAACAACAAGCCCCATCACAGCTACAACTATAATGCACCAATGAGGAAAATGTGGAGAGAGAAAGAGAGAGAGATGGCTCTTCGTTCTTGTGTTGTGACAGAAGGGCCAAGCCAGGGACTAGGATGAGTTGAAAAGTATCGAAGGTAGGAAGTCTCATTTTCTCCTTGTGTGGAGACTTCGGTTCTGGGAGCCATAACCAAGAAAGACAGGGAAAACAGATATTCCAAAGAACTATTTTTTTAATTTTTAAAAAATTGTTCTTTTTAGATATACATGACAGTAGAGTGTTTTGTTTGTTTGTTTTGGTGGGTGTTTTTTTTTTTTTTTTTTTGATATCCGGGATTGAACTCAAGGGTACTCGACCACTGAGCCACATCCCCAGCCCTATTTTGTGTTTTATGTAGAGACAGGGTCTCACTGAGTTGCTTAGCGCCTCGCCCTTGCTGAGGCTGGCTTTGAACTCACAATTCTCCTGTCTCAGCCTCCCAAAGTGCTGGGATTACAGGCTTGCACCACTGAGCCCGGCTAGTAGAGTGTATTTTGACATATACATACATGGAGTATAACTTTCCATTATTGTGGTTGTACATGACGTGGAGTTACACTGGTCGTGTATTCATATATGAGCATAAGAAAGTTATGTCCAACTCATTCTGCTGTCTTCCCTATTTCCATCCCCCTTTCCCTTCATTCCCCTTTCTCTAGTCCAATGAACTTCTATTCTGCCCTCCCCTGAATTGTGTGTTAGCATCGGCATATGGGAGAGAGCATTGAGCTCTAAAGAAGAATGAAATTATGGCATTGCTGGTAAATGGATAGAAATGGAGACTATCATGCTAAGTGAAATAAGTCAATCCCCAAAAACCAAAGAACTATTTTTTTAAAAAGGAGAAAAAGGAGTCGTTTCAGCAGGAGCAAAGAAGCTGGGTCGGGATCATTGAAAACTGCAGCTGGGTGTGTATCGATTCCACAAAATGCTTCTTATATAATGGGGAGCTGCAAGGGCTGAATGAGGGGTCCAGGGTGGCAGTGCCCATACGGAGGGTACAACTCAGGCTGCTGCAGGAAAACAACAATGACAAGCATCTCCATGATTTTCCAATGTTAATTACAGCAGGAAGAGAGGAAGTGGACTTAAACATAAGGCCAAAGGGATTCGGGTGAAACGGTTACCAAAAAACGTCCAGTGACCTGAAGGTAAAATATTCTCCACTGTGCCATCCATCTGAGCATTTTGTTGTGAATGAAACCTTTTTGTTGATATGACTTCAAAAACTCACAAACTGTCCTTTCTGCTGCGAATGGTGTGCTTGCACAGATGAGGCTACCAGGCAGGATGGTGTATATGTAGGAGCCCCTGGAAACTGTCCCTACAAGATTTTAAACTGGAATATAAAAAGGAGCCTGTGGTTCTTCCAGGTGTGGAATTGCTCAGCATCTCAAAGCCAGATAAGATGACAATTGAGTGGAATGGTTCCACCTCTCAATGAAATTAAATTTCTGAAGTGTAGGCAGAAAAATCTCATTCACTGTTTTGTTTTGTTTTTGGTGCTGTTGGGGATTGAACCCAGGACCTTGGGCCTGCGAGGCAAGTGATCCATCACTGAGCTACATCCCCAGCTCTTCTTTCACATTTACCCCCTACAGAATCTAGGAGCTTGCTAGCACTTCACTGGTGGCCTTGCAGTGTGGACAAGTGGGTTCAAGCACCGGAGCAGCACCTTTCCCAGGCTCCAGATGTAGGTTGCAGGAGCAGAGTGCCCACACCTGCCACCAGGAGGGACATGCCATTCACATGCAAACACATTTTATTTTCAGGCTTTAAATGGAGGTACTAAAAACAGTGTTGGGGTGGGGCACTTAAGAAGTACAGGGTTTTATTCTGAATAACAATTAGGAATGGTTAGGTATTTAAATCATCTAAAGTTTTTCTTTTGTAGGATCCCTGCAAATACTGTATAGCATGCACTTTTCAGAAAAGTGGAGAGTGGGTACCCACAATGTGGAAGTGCTATCATGCATTATCTTTCAAAAGTGCCTCCATTTCAGATACAATATACCATTAGTAACAATGAGGCTCTTTAAAAAGACACTTTAATCGGAAAAATTGCACGCCTCCCTCTTTCTCCAGGCAGGCAGGTCTTTGTCGCTTATGAGGGCAATGAGCATATTTTTTATAGGTTCTTAGGGGGCAAACATTAATTTTTTTTTTTTTTTTTTTTTGTGCTTGGGATCTGTGCAAATGCTCTGAGGTCTGCACCTCCAACCCTGAGTACTTTTTGAAGGGGTTAAGGTTGATGAGGAAGGTCTAGCAGATCAGTTTCTGTTGTGGGAGAAATCAAGAAGCTAATATAGGTCCTGAATAGGAGGCCCGAGAAGCTCTGCGTGATGAGATTAAAAACATCCCTGATAAAAAGGGCAGCTGGGATGCCTGGCTGGTGGCGGGCTTGCCATCTCCTTATTCTTTCTTCTGCCATGATTTGGAAAAGTTTCAGAACATGGTGAGTACATTTTGTTGTTGTTGATGAGGGATTTGTGCATCTTGGAAGGTACTGGCCTTGCTTATAGGCAAGGAAAGTGAAATGTCTTTCAAGGCCTGGCTTTGTTACCAGGACTCAAGAAGATGCTTATGTAAATCCCACCCCCATGTAGGAAGTATCTGTTCAGATGCATCAGATGGAGTCCTTGGTTTCTGGCCTGCTTTTGCCACTCCTTACCCACCCATCCACCCACCCACTTCCTTCTCCAATCTCAGGAGAGTCACAGTAACCGATTTGGGGTTTATATTTAACACCTGCAAATCTTGGCTAAGAGACCTCCCTCTTTTCTCCTTCACCAACACCCTCTCTCTCACCGATCCAAATACTTTGAGTCAGTGAATCCATATCATGCAACTGAAAAGAGGAGGAAAAAACTTAGCATAGTTACTGTGAAGACCTGAAACGGTTGTTCCGGGACTAGGGATTGAACACAGGGCCTCATGCATGCTAAGTGAGTGTGCTCCCTCTGAGCTGCACCCTCAGCACTGTTTTTATATTTTGAAACAAGTTCCACTGAGTTGTGAAGGCTAGCCTTGAACTTGAGATCCTCCTGCCTCAGAATCCATAGCTGGGATTATGGGCATGCACCACCAACTATAAAAATGCATTTAAAAAATAATAAGAGCAGCTATAAGAGAGAGACTGTGCTACATGTTTTCCATGGCCTGATTTAATCCTCAAATGTACAAGCAAAAAAGAAAAAAGATGGTATTTATATACATTATACATGAAAATACTAAAGGTTGGAGAAATTAAGTCACTTGACAAACTGCCCACAGTCTGTCGGTGGGGACCTTTCCTACATGAGGACTACTCCCTTTGATGAGTGCCACATCTTTTTGATGACATAGAATTCCCAACCTTGACACCCACAGTGAATGAGACACCATTGTGGTGAAATTTGTCCAGTAGGTAACTGGTCTTTATTTTGTATTTCTACCTGGCACCATGCAAAAAGACTCATGGCCAGTGCCAAATAAATGCTCATGAAGTGCACATATTTACAGCTTTTAGAGACATGACCAAATCTGGAACAAGGAAGAAGTCTGGCATGCTGAATAATAGCAAACCTATTATTAAACAATCTTTTCTTGTAAATTTTTATATCTATTCACTGACTTGCCCAAATTCAAGAGAGAAGTAACAAATGGGACCTTGGTGGCCAGCCCAGGTGTGAGGGGGGAGTTCATCTCAGTACCTTTCCTCCCCTTGCCCATGTGGAGCCCCCATCCTGTTTTTCCAAGGGCTCCCCTTGGGTAGGTTATGCTGGTGGCTATCTCCTGTGGGGCTCATAATTCCCAACATTTATCCTTCCTTCCTTCTCTCTCTTTTTTTTTTTTCCTTCAGGAGAGGTACTGGGGATTGAACTCAGGAGCACTCGACCACTGAGCTACATCCCCAGCCCTATTTTGTATTTTATTTAGAGACAAGGTCTCACTGAATTGTTAGTGCCTTGCTTTTGCTGAGGCTGGCTTTGAACTTGTGATGCTCCTGCCTCAGCCTCCTGAGCGGCTGCAATTACAGGCATGGATGCCACCATGCCCAGCTCTTTCTTTTTCTTTCTTCTCCATGGTCACAATAACATGTCAGAGGGGACAGACCTCATTAGCCCAGCTCTCTGTCTTAGGGTCAGCCTGAGTCTGACAGAGTGACACCAAGAACTCCCCTGAAGGTGAACAGAGCCTGAATGTTGCTGGGTGCACACATGTTTGGTGCCCTCCTCTGCGTAGTTCCCTGCTGCTTCTTTCTGGCTACACCGAGTCTGGTCTAATGCAGTGTTTTCTCAACAAGGCTGGGAAGTGAGGATCTCATCATGTGGAACCTTCTGGACCCTAGGACACATGCCAGGTGTTAGCCTTTAGGCAGGTACTATTAGAGATAATCGCCTGTGCTTGCCGGGGGAGAAGCTCCTGCCCTTTCAAAGGCTGCTAACTGGCTTCGTCAAAGTTATTTCTATTAATTTCAAATAAGGCCATCCAGAGACACCTAAAGGAGCCAGCCAAGATCGCTGCGTCACTCCAATGCACTCTTTTTAGGGGTCCTAGAGTAAACTCTGCCCATTATAGCACTCAATTGCCCACCCAGAGGCATCTCTGTCCACCATTTTCTCGACCGTGTGATGTGTGATTTTGAACCGAGCATGCTCAGTAACTGCCCACCTCCACGTGTGCTGATAAATCTGTATGAATACATGAATGTGCACGAAGTCTCCCCAGTAACAGCCCCTTGCTTTTTTAAAAATTTATGTATTCTAATTAGGTATTCATGACAGCAGAATGCATTTTGATCCATCCTTTGGTTTTTTTGTTCAGAAGCCTCTGCTTTCTTTACTGTTTTTGCTCCTGGTTGTGATTATCACACCTAGGGTGTTTGGTTGTGAGGGGACAGGCAGTCTCTCTGATGTCTTCCTCTACAGCCAGAATGAGAGAGGCCCAGCCAGAGTGAGAGAGGCCGAGAGACTCCTGCTCTCTCTCTTCAGCTGCACCTGTTCACCTGTGGGCAACCTGGATGCACCTTCACTGTGAACTTGGGAGGGCCTGATGGGAGAATTTGCAAGCAGGATAGAGACACTCTTGGAGACCCATGAGAGTACTAGCTCAAGGGAGCGTAAGGGGATAAAGAGATAGCCTTTGGAACCAAACTATCTCAAGTTAACTTTCAGGCTCCTCTGGCTACTCACAGTGCACTTTTAAGTAGCTCCTTTAGCTCTCTGAGCCTTGATTCCTCCTATCTGCAAGCTGTACAAAATTAAGTGGTTGCTGTAAAAATTAAGTGAGATCACTTACAAAGCATCTAGGACCATGCCTAACATCTACTACATAGTCAATAGATAGTAACTCCTTTTTATTCAGTGTCTTGGAGCTCTTTGAATCACTTTTACTTACTCACATACAGTAGCCTTGAGAGATACCGTTCAATTCAATTTAATATATTTTGTTTATTATGCATTCATTTACATCAATATCTTATTACTATATAACATACAGTGATCATATGTTAATATTTCACTGCATTCAAATAATGAACATTTAATATTGGTCAAATACATACCTAATGAATATATGTTAGGTATCTGTTATGTGTGAGGCATGAAGATCATTGGCCTATTCATTGCAACTCAGATGATTTAAGCATTTATATTCAGGTATGTTTATTCAAAATGGCAGTAGCAGCATATCACAAATTAATTGGAAGTCTCCTTGGAAATGTGGCAGAAGAGTTTGGAGACAGTTGATTTCTGAAGAATTTAGGTGATCAGATTCCCAAAGTGAGAGAAGATTGCCAAGAGTTTGGAAGATGGATCTTTTGTTGGTGTGAAGGAAAATAAGGATCAGCTCCTCAGTCACTGGATTTCTGCTCATAGTCATTAAAGTGAAATATGAAATATTTATGGGAAAATTTTATATAAATCTTTTCTTTCCTCAGAGGACTTTAGCAGTACAGTCTCCTCAACATCAAACATTCCTGTGAAAAATTAAAAATCTAGTCAATCAACCAGCTGTTTCAAAAATATGGTGCAAACCATCTGAGTTTTCACTTTTTGGGTGAAGAAATAACATCATTTAGACACAGCCTAAAGCACATCATGTTCAGAGCTCACTGAAAATATAGCATTCCTGTGGTATCAAGAGAGAAATATTAGCAGCAAAATTTTTCCATCAGGTGACTTGAGCATATAATTGTGCTCAGTTCAAACCCTCATGTAAGGTGCATCTGGACCCAGAGTCTGTGACAGTGACCTGGGCCTAATGCTCCACTGTGCTAAAAGTACTCTCTATGTTTCTGGAACATGGGCTCCTTCCTTGTCAAATGGTGCAAGGAGGCATTCTTTCTAACTCCAGCATCTTATCATCTTGTTCTGGGTGAAGATGGTCCATAGCTGGGAGAGCAAGAACTTAGGAAGACCTCGTGCCTTCATATGAGACAAGAACAACCAACTGCATCACACTCAAGGTCACTTTCTCAGGCTCATCCATTTAATTAGTGTATGCATTAGTGAGGAGCTGCAGCTTCTGAGCAATTAGAGTCATTTTAGTATTTAAAAATCTCAGTTGTGAAGACTTGCCATTTAAGATATCCATGCTTTAGACTGTGAGTCAGTCAACTGTCCGTTATCGTGACAAAATACTTGAGAAAATCAACTTAAAGGAGAAAAGGTTTGGTTTTAGCCCATGGTCTTAGAAGTCTCATGGTCACTTGGCTCCATCACTTTGGACCTATGGGGAGGCAGAACCTCATCAGGAGGACACATGGTAGAGCAAAGCTTCTCATTTCATGATGCCTAGCAGCAAATAGAGAGGGAGGAAGGGATCCAATATCCCCTTCAAGGTACACCCCCAGTGATCTGACTTCTTCCCACACACCTTCACCTTTTAAAGGTTACACCACCTCCCAATGGCACCACTTACCAGTGACCAAGTCTTTAACACATGAACCTTTACAAGGTCTGACAGTTTCAAAGCCAATCAGATTGAATGGAAACTCAAGGGGTAATTTTTTGGGGGAAAAAAAATCTGCACTACCAATTGCCCATCTATTTTAAGTAAACAACCAAATATAAGCAGGCCACCATTAACCTCTTTGCTTGGTTTAGCTCCATGAGAAGTTCTCTACCTTAAGGTTGTTTATTTTCTTTCAGAGTCTTATTGAAAAGACTTTATCAGAAGTTCTCTAAAAAGTGGAGTAAATTATGTCAACTGGATCAACTTTGTTTTCAGTTTTATTGATCTAGAAATTATAACTGTAATATTTCCTGAAAATATCTGATACTGCAAAAGCCACACTTGTGATAGTTAATGCACAATTTGAAGAATTCATTCCCAGGTATCAAAACACACTGGAGAAACACAAGAACCATAGGAGACAAATGAGCCCAAATGAGAACTCTTGCCACCCTGCACCTGCTGCTATTTACCTTGCTCTTCACTTCCTCTGCCTGGTTTTCTTTTTAACCCCAGAGATAGTGGATGGCCCATTGGATAAATGGAAGGAAACTGGTTAATTTGGGAGGTTTTGAGTGTTCATATGACCACATAGTGTTAGCTGTGTCTGAAATGAGTATCATCAAACAATAAAGTGTCAGACCTGAGAGACCATCCTGGGGCCAGACCATCCTGGGGAACGTGGATACCTCTCTAGGAAACTTCTAGAACAGTCTCCAAGGAGGGCCAGCTCTGACCTGCAGGTGGGTGAGTCAGTGTACTCTGGAAGGTAGGTAATTGGGGCACATTACTAGGGAGGTAGAGGAGAGGATGGTGGGTAGGCAGTCAACATTCAGAAGCCTGGCCACAGGGAGCAGGAACTCAACAGCCGAGGCCAGGTCTAGTATCTACGAGTAAGACAAGAAAAGGCAATAGTATGCTGGGCCAGGGGCTTCCCTTTCCCTTCCTAGTGAGCTGTAAGGACTTAGAAATTTCCTGCTCTGTTTCTTAGCCCCCCCAAATCCTCATGCCAGTTAGATCCAAACCTGGCTGAGAAGGGGGTCCCTGCATTTATTCTGCTGCCCTCAGCCCGGCATCCATTCCACTGGGAATGATGGTCCCAGTCACCCACACACCCAGCCAAGTTGGCACAGTCCAAAGGATGTGGGCTTGAGGCCCCATTGAGGTAAGATTTCAGCTGAACTAAGAGCCCAAGCAAAGACCTCCAGTTCCCAGTGGCTTGGGTTGGAGGTCACAGGAGAGATTGAAGTGTCCTCTGTTCAGTCCAAGACAACACACCCCACGTTTTTTATTCACTGTTTTACTTAGTTTTTTTCTCATCACCTTGTCCATCAAGGCACATAAATCATTTGTGCCTCGATGGACAAGGTGATGAGACTGCGTCACTGCACCACCTGTCTTAGAGCCTGACTTACAGCTGTGTCTACCTCTCTGCTTAATTGCCTTGTGGTGCTCTGCCCGCCCCTCCCCCAACTCACCCCTCCTTAAACCTGGGTGAAGTCCCCTGTTGATCTCTGTCCCACACCTACTGCAGAGGCCTGTTCCAACTAAGATGGGCTTCCATGGAACATCATGGTCTCAGACTTGACTGCAGGCATGGCCTTCACCCATGGGATCCAGATGCCTCACCTGGGTCACCAAGTCAGGCCCCTCGATGTGGGAGCAGCACATATTAGTCCTCAGAGCATCAAGAACTTTGAACTCTGTTGCCTACGCTTCTGCAGGATCCACCCTACAAACCTGCATTGCACTTCGGAGGCCCTGCCCTGGATATTCTCCTCTCTCTGTACAAGCTCATCACTAAAATTCCAGCACAGCTGTATTCCAAATATCTAATGATCCTAGAGTGGAAGCTCAGGGTAGGGGTGGGGCCTAACTCCAGCGTAGGAGTAAGACCACAGTGTGGTAGGCACTGCATCTGGGAGGTGGAAGGATTGTACTCTATAGCACATCTGTTACTCTCACTCAGACCCAGATAGCTGTTATCACCACACAGGTGTTTCTCTTACTCTCTCTGATTCAGTATCACCTGATGGCAATCCCTCCTCAGAAATTCTGACTTTTCTTTTTAGAACAGAATTGGTCTATCTTGTATGTTGTTTTAAAAAAAGAAAAGAAAAGAAAACAAATCCAGCAACATAGGGTGATCACAGGCTACTCAGGATCAGAATGAAAAACCCAGATCTGGATTGTACTAAGCCTTTATTCCTAGAGAAGCTGCTAGCTACCTCTTCACCCAGAACTGGAGACCTGAGGCCTGCTCCCCAAACCTGGCAGGTGCTTACAGATTATTCATTTTAGTAGAGGCACACCTGGGAGAGAAGAAAAAGGAGCTTCCCTTTGCTCACCTGGTTTTATCTTCCTACCTAGAACAGAGAGAAGAGGGAAGGGAGGAATTTAGGGACAGGAGCCATCATTCACATTGCCAACCCATCCCTGGGATCACTACCTGTCAGCCCACAAACCTTTGTGTGCTGAGCAATGCATACTCCTCAGAAAAGCACAGGATTGCCCCAGAGTCAGGCAGGGCTGGCCCAATGAAGCATCAATGCAATGATCAAGCTGCCCCCTGGTCTTAGGCAAAAGAGTCATTGATGCCAGAAAGAAATGAAGAACTTGGGGGAAAAAGAATCGGTCTTTTTTTCTGCACACTGTTGAAACATTTGGATAAAACATGAGACATCGCTTCAAGCCAGATGTTTTCTAGGCAATTCCACCAAGTTTAGATATTTGGAAACACTAAATATGTACTGACATTTCAGTATCTTTTCAAAGACCAAAACATAGAAGCCAATAAATGCTTCCTTTCTGAGACCTTATAAAGATAGATGAAGAGATAGACTTGGCTAGGTTTGAAACCACAACTTATGTGGCTACTTGAAATAGCTGGGAAAAAATATGTTTTCCTAAGTGTTATGGACTAAATGTTCATGTCCTCCCCAAAATACATATGTTGAAATCTCATCCTGCATGTGATGTTTTTTGGAAGTAGAGAGTTTGGGAGATGATGAATGTCAAGGTGGAGCCTTCATGAAAGGGATTAGTGTCATCAAAGAAGAGACCAGAGAACTAGCTGCAGCCTTTCCACCATGTGAGGACACAAGGAGAAGTTGGTAGACTGGAACTCAGAGGGACCTTACCGGGACCCAGCCATGCTGCATCCTGATCTTGGAATTGCAGTCTCTGGAACTGTGAGGAGTAAATTCCTGTTGTATATAAGCCACTTAGTCCTTGGTACTTTGTTATAATAGTCCAAGTGGACCAAAACACTAAATGAAGAGATTTTTTTCCCTAAGGATATTATTTTTTAGAATAGAGGCATACACATATGATTACAAAATAAAATAAAGTTTTAAATGAGCGACTGATTATGTCATCAATTTTAGAAGCAATAATTAAGTGAAATTTTAATATATAATAGAATTTATAGTATCAAAAATATAAAATACTTGGCATTAGGATTTTTAGTACATATAAATACTTCAATACAGGTCTTTTGCATATTGTAGGATTATGAAGTAAAGAATATAACATAATGGTCCTTTGGTCGGTCTTACAAATACAAAGGAAAGTTGTATGGAGAAAAATGTATAGAGCAAAAAAATATTTTTTTGAAATAAGAAACTTTGGATTTTGTTTGCTTAAACTTTTGAATATTTTCCTTAGGTGCCAGATTGGAATAACATCATTTCCCACCCTTTCTGTACCTTTCTCTGACTTAAAGTGCTTACTAAGGAGGTAAGGATTTTGAAGGCTAATATAGGATACAGGGAGAATGTATTCTAGCAGTCCACTTGGGGAAACCAACATTTTTTTTCCTGTTAAATTTTTCATGGGTTTCCTGCTAATAGTATGACAGGTATCTGACAGCAGAACCAGAAGATAAAATAGGTACAGAAACTATTCCATTAGTGATTGGAAAGAATTAGGCAGGAGAGTATTCAGTGAGTCCTGAAAATTCTCCCTGGAGAATGAATGCAGGAGAGATAAAACCAATGAGTTTTGACCAAGTCAAGATCAGGTACGACTTTGAGGAGCAGAGTGTGCCCGTGATGTGGACAAGATACTCAAAAGGGTGACCCCTCCTGGAGGGGAGGATTTGGCAGAACCAATGTACAATGGATGGATTGGTAGTATTGGTGTGTGTGTGGGTGTGTGTGTGTGTGTGTGTGTGTGTGTGTGAGAGAGAGAGAGAGAGAGAGAGAGATACACACACAGGAAAATCCACCGCTGCAGGTCAGCAGAAGGAACCCAAAGCAGAGCCTTGGGACAGCCCCTCATTTCTCTTCCCTTTTCTACCAATAATGGGAGCAATTGGAAAAAGACCCATTTTCTCCCCTCAGAGCTTGGGGATATGGTTTATTGGCACAATGGAAAGAATCAGGTCCCTAAGCACAAAACACAGGTCTCTACAGAATTGGTCTACATGTGGCATGTCACGTGCTATTATGGGTTTGCATGGTGCTGGATTAGATTAAATACCTCAAATTCAGCCAGGCACGGTGGCACACACCTGTAATCCCAGCACTTTGGGAGGCTGAGACAGGAGAATCGTGAGTTCAAAGCCAGCCTCAGCAAAAGCGAGGTGCTAAGCAACTCAGTGAGACCCTGTCTCTACATAAAACACAAAATAGGGCTGAGGATTTGGCTCAGTGGTCGAGTGCCCCTGAGTTCAATCCCCGGTACCAAAACAAAACAAGACAAAACAAAACACCACCTCAAGTCCCAGTCATCCTTCAGCATATGAACATATTGGCTTGGAAAAGCTTTGTCAGAAGTGAATATCACAAGGAATACTGAAGATTGACCAGTGAGAGAGAAGATGGAAAGCCAGTCAAAGGCAGGGAGAATGTTTAAAACTTTTGCTGTTGGGGATTGTGATTGAACAAAGGCAAGGATGTTTGTGCTTTCTCAATTTCCAAATAGGAGGGAGGCACTCTGAACTTTTCTAGGGCTCTTGTTTTAGCTATGCTTCCTGCTCTCAAAAGGGGACAGAGGATCATGATGCCATGCCTAGTGAAGGACTACTGATGCCCAGCAGGACTTGTCATCTGGGACAGACAGAGAGTTCAAGGTATTCCCGACCACACAGGTGACATATATCTATTCCAAGATGGGTCTATGTGTGTCTCTCTATCTAGGAGCCCAATCAGTCCCTGATTTGCATCAGATATAAGAATCACAAAAACAAAACAATCATTCCAAACACAAGTAGAAGCCCTATAAGGTGGCTTGCCCATGGACTGAGGAAGGGAGGTGGCCTAAGGCTCCCCACCCATCAATACTGACGAAGGCCCCGGGCACGGTGGCACCTGCCTGTAATCCCAGCTGCTCAAGAGGCTGAGACAGGAGGATCACAAGTTCAAAGCCAGCCTCAGCAAAAGCGAGGCACTAAGGAACTCGGTGAGAATCTGTCTCCAAATAAAATACAAAATAGGGCTGGGGATGTAGCTTCGTTCAGTGCCCCTGAGTTCAATCCCTGGTACCATACCCCTGCCAAAAAAAGTACCGAGCAAGGCAGCAAGATGGTTTCTGTTTTCTTTGTGCTGTGGGACTGGGTGGACTGGAGAAAATAAAGACACTATGGAATGAGCATACCTCAGACGAAGGCCATAAAATATGTACACTGCATATGGTTAAGTTACACATTAGCAAGTGACAACTGCACATCAAATAAAGGTGTCCTCACTAGGCACAAATAGATAGGGAAAAAAAACACACATGGAATGGTAAAGAAGAAAGAATCGCGCGCAGAGCCATTTCATTTTATTCCTTATATGTACAAACATGAATAATTTGACGTGATGTTTAGACAGTTTCTCCCTAACTTAAGTCTTTTAATTAAAATGAAAGGAAGGAAATATGCTTTAAATATGAATGCAAGAGGTGTGAGCTGACAGCCCCCAACCTTCGTACTCCTCTTTCTCTGTTGTTAGCGAGCACAATCAAATCTCCTCTTCTTCCTGCCATCTTTTCATAATGTTTATGGTTGTTTTAGGTAACACATAAACCATGCTGAATGTGATATTCCCCTTATTACATGTCAGGGGCACATATTAAACTAGAGCCTGTTCCTTATCCTGCTATTTGCTTTTGTGGTAAATCAGTCAATGTATTTTCCTCGACTCACCAGGCAATATTACAGGGCCTCCTAGGCCAGGAAGGTAAATGCTAACTGTTCAGCCTGGGCCAGGTGCCACGCCCTCAGCTCACCACCAAGTGAATGAGAGCAGTATATTCTGGGCTGAAAAACGGGCTCAGATGTTGGCCCTAATAAATTACGTGATTATTAAAATGCTGCACAGTTCCAACCCATATTATTCTATTTTACCTTTGGCTGGCTCCTTGGTCGCCTGCTCTCCTTTGCCTCTGTTTTCTGTGTGCTTAACTTGTAAAATGCTAAACAAGTTTTGATATTTACCTGTTTATGATTAAATTGCAAAATGATCTGCTTAGTTCTGTTCTAAATTAAGGTCTGCATTAAATGTCATAGCATTTATCTTTCATAAAATGAGGCAGCAAGGACACTAATTTCCTAGGTATTCAATCACTGCCCAGTGCCACTGGAGAGACAGCCCGGGAGCAAGCCTGCCCACAGTTCACAGCTCACTGACAACCCTGAGATGGAATCATAAAAGTCAATTAATCATTAAAAGCTGTTACAAGCACATATCGAACCAGTCTGGCACAAAATGTTAATCAGTCCAATATCAATATAATAAATTCCTGCAAATTGGAGCAATCGATACGTTTAGGGCCTAATGAATCAATTTGAGGGCACTGGGCTGCTCCTTGGGGTCCCCATGACATGGCAGCCAGGCGAGTGCTACATCTCTAGGCGCAGTGCCAACAGAGGTCACCTATCCTAACAGGCTGTTCACTTCAGCCGCAGTTACCACGGTGACAGCATGTCACCGTTGCCCCAGTGTCCTTCTAGGTAAGGGGGAAGCCGATGCATCACTGCTCTTGATGGATTCTTCAATAATACTTAGCGGGGGTGGGGGGCCGCTCACACAACACTCGCAGTCTCCGGTCCCTGGGCAGTGCGGTGTGATTTAATTGTCTGAAGAGGTGTGTGCGTCTGCATATATGCAGGCACTAAGCAGTGGTCACAGGCAGAGGGAGTTGGCTGCGTGGGGAAGCCCTGGGAAAAGAGCACAGAAAATAACAGGCGGCCAGAGCCACAGCCAGGTTGGTGTGACATTAACTAAGTCGCTGTGCCAGGAAGAAATAACCTGGAGCTTCTCGGATTAACAATTTATTAGCTACAACATTTTAATACATTACTCATGAGTGGAAATGGAGTTGCGTATGAATGCCCCCAAGGCTCAGCTCAGCAGGGTTCCCAGACACCAGGGAAAGCCAGCAACGGTGATTAGTGGGTCTCCCCTGTCCCCTGCCACCCCTCCATCCCTCTCTTCTCTTTCCCATTTCTCTCTCCCGCCTGTTACCTGAAGACTCCCCCACCTGGACCAAACAACCAGGAGTCTGAGTGCTTGAAGCCCAAAAATGGGATTTCAAACTGGTCTCCTCATTTACTTTTAAAAACCAGCATTTTCACATTGTGACACATTTTATCTTATGTTACTATTAAAACTGACCAGTGAGCAGAGCCAAGAGTGGTTTTAGAATTGCGGAGTGAAATGAAGCCTCTTTACAGAGAAAGGAAATCTCTGCTACTGAGACTCTTGGGGAATCACCATGTTCCAGAACCTTCACTGTCATTTAACATAAAACATAAAGGTTAACACTGAATAAAACACGACCCTGCCTGATTATTTTAATAGTCTCAAAGTGCAACTTCTTCCCCTGGATTGCTCTTACTGACTGCTAGGAGTCCGCGGGCTCATGGGTGGTTGTGTACTCCCCTGCCACACCAGGAGGATGCTTCTGTTCGCTTTCATCCCCAACCGTCACTGTGTGCATCTCTCTTGCAGTCATTTATTCCCTTCTAGAAAAGAATGGAAGCTAGGCCAATCCAAAGAAATGTTAATTTCTACCAGCTACTTATTTTAAAAGATTTTTTTCTTACCTGAAAAAGAGAGAGAGAGAGAGAGAAGAGGGAAATCATTTTTTATAATAGTGGTCTGAATTATAGGAAACATCAAAATAAATTACAAATTCTCCACTAAAGAAATAACTATTCAACACATTGAGACAGGGTGATGTTAAGGGTGTGCAGACAAAGGTAATGCAGTGCCTCGCTTAATTGCCCTGACATCCTGCTTCGTTCCTCCAGCTACACTCTGAGAGCTAAAAATCTCTCATTGTTATTAATTGTATTCCTTTTAGAATGTAATGTCATATCGCTGCAGGCTGAGCTAATGAAACATACCCATATTACCAAAATAGGCATATTTCTTTTTGTTCAACGTGTTCTATCAAAACTGTCTACTAAAGACATTGTGTTAAAGATCTTTTCATAGAGTAATATAAAGAACATCTCAACTACTTCAACATTTCTATTACCCGATTACTAAAATGCCCAGGAGGACTCGACAATATAGTGTGAATTCAGTTATCCTATAAGACTTTAGAAATATTGCTAATTCCTGCCTCTGATTTATGTTAATATTAATGCTAGATTACATGCTATAGCCTCTGAACTCCCGCGGCATACCAATTCTTACAAAAGCAGGGCACTCCCATGCGCCTGAGCTATATGCCTCTATTATAATGAGAATCTGAATTATTTATCTCTATTTATCCTACAGGAGTTCACTCGACCCCAGTCCCGTTTTCTTTTCCTACTGCACATCAATGCGTGTAAACATGACTTCAGAGCTGCTGCGCAATTTGTGTGTCCTGTTCTTTTCCAGGACAGCGATAGGCAACTGTTTCACCACTAAGAGAATTCATTTAAATGTGCATTTGAGGTAGAATCTCCTAATTAAGTCAACTTTAACACAGACACGCAAATGGCACCATGCGTATGTGTCTGGCGCCTAAGTATCGTCTGGTGAGCCCAAGGGAAGTCAGGAAGCAACCAGCCAAGGAGACGGTGAATGTGTTCAGCCTCTCCTTCCTGCGACCTTCCTGCTGGAGAGATGTTTGCCTGTGGGGGACTGGAGGACTTCCCATTCTTTGGCTTGTACCTAGACGAGCCACGCGAAGATTTGGACCTTCTGACTTTACTGTGATGTTCAGTTGGTCTGGGGGATGCAGGGCCAGTGTTGCTGGGTTCCTCTTGTTCAAGCACAGATTTTGGTGAGTTGGAACAATTGAAAGTTGAAGGAAGGATTAAATCCTAATGCCATGGAATGGCCTTAGCTTTCTACTGTGGAGAAGATCTGGAGGGCTTTGTCATGGATGAAATAGGTGGGGTACAATGTGGAGTAAAGCGTTTATTAAGCTCTGTAAAGCTGATAGTTTTATCAGAAAAGCAAGTGGTTAGCAATTGGAGTTGTCGATGTTTTTAGGTGGTCCAAAGTGATGTGTTAAAGGGACACGTCTTTCCTCTGGGACTGTTGGAAGGTCAGTTAATATTCATAGAGTTAACCATTGAAACCCTGCTATGTGACCCAATTATATGCCTTCAGTTCAGGTATACCTCTTCTATTCTAGCAGCATTGCTGGAGAGTCACCTGAAAGGTGGACAGAAACCAGGATTGAATGAGGTAAAGAAAAACCATTCTGGAAAATGAGTTTATATTTATGTATAGTAGTCCCTCCCTTATCCTCAGGGGATGCTTTCCAAGACCCCTAGTGGATGCCTAAAGGCACAGACAGTACCAAACCCTAAATATACTACATTTTTATATATATACACATACATGTCATAAAACTTAATTTACAAATTAGGCACAGTGAGAGATTAACAACAATAACTAACAATAAAGTAATAGTTATAACAATAAAATAGCAGTTATAATAACATACTGTAATAAAACATTTGTAAATGTGATTTCTCTCAAAATATCTTATTGTACCCTATTCTTGTGATAACGTGAGATGAAACCATGCCTATGTAAGGAGATGAAATGAGGTGAATGAGATAGGTATTATGATGTAGCCTTAGGCTACTACATAAGGCTACTACATATTGACAATTCCAACAGAAGCATTGCCATCCCTTGACAGTCAATCTGATAACCCAGACAGCTAAGTGACTAACTGGCAGGTAGCATATATAGTATGGATACATTGGACAAAGGGATGATTCATGTCCCTGTTGAGACAGAGTGGGATGACATGAGATTTCTTCACACTATTCAGATCAACGTACAATTAAAAACTTGTGAATTGTTTTTTTCTGGAATTTATCATTTAATATTGGCAAACATAAATCAAAACTGCAGATAAGTAGAGACTGCTGTATAAAAATTGGCCAAAACATTGAGTGGTAAGTTATTAATGATCATATAAGGCAAATGACAATATGGTAGAACTAACCAAGTTAACAACCAATTATCTATGAAAAACAAGTCTAGAATAGGAATACTTTAAAACTTTAAATATTTAAAGTATTTGAATAGGGCTTTGAATCATATAGGATATAGTAATACTAATTGTTTTTTTACAGTGCTCTTATCCAAGTTGTGGTGTGATATATAAAATGGCACAGACACTTCCTTAGCACCTCTTATAGAAGGGCCAACTCAGATGCATACAGAGTGGCTATTGGTTTCTGTCCTTTATACATCCAAGTTCTCAGAGGGGACAGGCTGGAGCTCTCAAGACTATGGCGTCATGGGTTCCAGACAAGAATGTGGAGGGGATGGTGGAGCATGCCAGGCAACATAGTCTTGGGAGGAGAGAGACTGGGTCCCTGGTTCTGATGAATTCGCAGGCCAGCGCCTCCAATGGAAGCCACAAACAGGTGCTAACTAACTGGTAAATGTCAAGGAGTAGAGTCATTATCCCCAAATCCCAGCAGGACTCAAGACCTAGAAATCAACCCAATGGATATATAAATCAACCTCATGGATATATATATATATATATATATTTTGGGGGGTACTGGGGATTGAACTCAGGGGTACTCGACCACTGAGCCACATCCCCAGCCCTATTTTGTGTTTTATGTAGAGACAGGGTCTCACTGAGTTGCTTAGCACCTCGCCATTGCTGAGGCTGGCTTTGAACTCACCATTCTCCTGTCTCAGCCTCCCAAAGTGCTGGGATTACAGGCATGTGCCACCAGACCCAGCTCCCTGTGGATATTTAACCAGCACTGACAGCTACCACCATGGTGACAAGGCCCAGCTGGGACCATGATGGATTTGAAAATGAGCATGTGGGCCCCGGAACTCCGAGCTGGCTAGCTGCTCATATTCATCCTCCAATAACACGACCTTTCATTTGACACAATTGAATTTGTTGGATTCCACTCATGGTATGATGGCAGACTTTCATTACATATTTTCTTTCTTCTAAGAATATATTCTATTATAAGGGTAATACATACTGTTTTTTAAAATAACCACACCATACAGACATGTTGAAAGCAGAAGCCCTTTATTCTCACTCTCCAGACTTAATTACTGTAACCAATCTGTGTTATGTTGGCTTTTATTTATGTATGTATTAATATGGAACTGAAGAAGAGACTTGTTTGACAAAATTCAATATTCCTATTAGATACTAATGTGCATACTGTTTACCAAGGGGTTGCTGTAGCAAATTACCACAACCTGGGTGGCTCAAAGCAGCAGAAATGTCTATTTCCACCATTCTGGAGGCTAGAAGTCCTAAATCACGATATTGGCAGGGCCATGCATCTGAGGTCCTAAGGAAGTATTTGTTCTCCTGGCTTCTGGTGACTTCCAGCAATCCTTGGCATTCCTTAGCTTGTAGTTTCATTATTATAATATATTATATATATAATCCTCTCACCCTTATTTCTTTTTGCCTATTTAACTTTATCATTTCAGTATTCATATTTTGGTAATTTTCACAATTCAAAAAATGATAATATGTGACATAGGATTTATTCTTCCAAATGAAACTTAGTACCATTCGTGTCATGTTAAAAAACAAACAAACAAATACCACCACCACCAACAACAAAACCCCAAGTCCAGCTGGGATTGCCTTGTGAACTCTGCTTTCTTCAAACTGTCGCTATTGCTCTGTAAGAACAAGATTGTTTTCGTTATACAAATCTTTTTTTTTCCTTTTTCTTTAAATCCTTGAGCAGATTTTCAGAGTTTTCTTCACAAAGATTTTGGATGTCTCCTATATGATTTATTCTTAGAGGTTTCCTGTTTTTGTTTGTTTTTCTATTGTGAATGGAATCTTTGAATTACACCCTGATTCTCCTCCTACTCATTCCCCACATCAATCTGTTAGCAAGTACTGGTCGTTCTTTCTACATCCAAAATGCACCTCTAACTCATTCGCGTTTTCCTGAGGCCACCCCACCACCATCTCCTCTCATCTGGACCTTGAGTCACTTGGTTTCCACCCATGCTCCCCAAGAACCACTCGCCACATATCTGCCAGGGTTAGCTTTCTCAGTAGCCTGTGAGGTCATACCAGTGACACTCCTTTAAAGCCCTTCAGTGTAATCCTACTGCACCAAACCAAGATCCAGTCTCCTAAAGGTGTACTGCTCGGTCCAGAGCCCCTACCCCAGCACAGTGGCTCCTCCCTGTTACTCTAGGTTGCCACACTCTTGTCCTTGAGCTTCTTTCTCCATTCCCTTCCCCTGGATCTTTGCCTGACTGCTTACTTCCATCCTTCATGTCTTAGCTCATATTCTTCCCGCAGGCTGGGTACAGTGGACTCTCCCTATCACCTGCCCTGACCTGTCTGAGCACATCACCCCAACACATTATTGTGCTGAATTCCCTCACAGTACTGACTGCTGCTTGAGAATCTCTGTCTACTTGTGCATTTTCTTGTTTGTATATTGTTTATGTCTTTTGATTACAAAGCAAGTAATTGGAAAACAATGATTTAATCCCATTAGAGTTATGTCCCCACTGTTCAGCACAAAGCACCCTTTCAAAAGATTATTGAAGCCTGGCACAGTGGTGCATGTCTGTAATCCAGCAATGCAGGAGGCTGAGGCAGAAGGACCACAGGTTCAAAACCAGCCACAGCAACTTAGTGAAGCTCTGAGCAACTTAGTGAGACCCCGCCTCTAAATTTAAAAAAAAAAAAAAGGGCTGAGGATATGGTTCAGTTATTAAGCACCCTTGGTTTCAATCCCTGGTACCAAAAAAAAAAAAAAAGAAGAAGAAGAAGAAGATTGTTGAATAAATAAGTAGGGTGTTGGGTGTTGCTATTTTTATTTTTAGTAACTGGTCATATTTTTTTTTTTTGCTTGAACTAAGGCATATTCATTATTGAGGGGTTTTCTGATGTGTAGTCATATTATATCATCTGCAAATAATAACAATGTTTGCCTTTCAATTCAATTCCTTCTGATTAGTATTTCTAGAATACTTTTAAATAAAATTGATGATAACAAGGACCTAGGACTTTCTATTGACTGAAGTAGAAATTTCTTTTAGGATTTTTCTACAAAATCTGGTATTATGATACTGACAACAAAAAAAAATACATGAGTTTGCATGTATACATTTATGTGGGCTAAAGTTTTGTCATGTTACAGGAATATCAGAAGTCGATATTATCTTTATTAAAACACATTTCAGCATTTATTCAGATCCACAAATGCTTGGTGATTCATTTATTAAAGTGGTCATGTACATGAATGGATTTCTTCATATTGCATTATTGTTGCTTTCTGGAGTGAATCCCACATGGTCTTCTTTAAAAATGCACTGCCATATCTGTTTGCTAATTTCCTTCAGCATCTTTGTGGTAGTATGCATGAGTACCCATGCATGCAGGTGGTTGCTCATGAATGGTTCAGTCTGGGACTGTCACTGGTGAGAACACTTTGGAATAAAAGCATCCCTAGAAGTGAAACTGAGATGCAGAACTCATATCTTCATACAGATTTATAATAGTGTAACATTTTGAAAACTTTGTGGGAATACTCCAACCCAGCTCATGGAATGGCTTGTAGAGATAGTGTATTCAGAACATGACTATGGATAAGATGACAAAACCATAAAAGTATTCCTTTACAGCCCAAAGTACAAAATTACAGAAGAAAGTCTGGTATGGCCTCTCAAGGTCATGTGACCACTTGTTCCAAGGAGAAAGGAGTACCTGAGGAATCTTTCACTAGCATATCTGTCCCCAAGAATGATCAGGTCCACTGTGACCACATGATTCTCTGAGATCCAAAGATAGTACACAAGCATGTAGCAGAAGCTAAGGTCGGCTTTCATCAAGCAAGAGTGAGGATTTCCTTTTCTCCCAGCTCTGTAACCACACAGCTTTACTGGACTCTGCTGTAAATGTTGTCTCACTAAGACTTTCCAACAATCTATAGCAAAGAATCAGTCCCCAATCTAAGCACTGCATGGAGACACCAATTATGTTAAAATATTTAACTTATTTCCTAAGTCATTAAGACTGGATAATAATGCAAAGTTAATTACAGCTTGCGGATAATACTAAAAACTACTCAAGCAAGATGGACATCAACAAACACTTAAAACATTCTTCGTCTTTCTTTATTTCTTTCTCCTTTCTTTTAAAAGTACTTTCACTTTTTAAAGATTCCTAGAGAACCAGATGGGTGATGAAAAGTCTCAAAATATCAGGTTTTACATGTGATACTAATATTGTGAGAAAAAAGTGACACTAGAAATTATTTAGTTATTCTGAAATCTGTCATTTCTTGCAAACAGTATCAGAATTAGAAAAGAAATAATTAATCGGGTAATATTGTGTTCTCACATTCTCAATGCAACCAGAGAATCAGGAAGCAAAAAAAAATAAATTCCCTTAAAATGGTGACCCCAGAGCCCTAGTCTGAGGCAGAGTCCCTGCCTTCTGCCTGGGAAAGAATTCTCAGACTGCCAGATGAGTAGAAACAACATCTATGGTCCCAACTGTCCAGAGGATCCCCTGTGAATCTGGACAAAATCCAGAAGACATGCAGAAGATGATCCACTGAAGGCAGCCTGGGATGTTAAAAGAAGACTCCTTACATGCAAGGATGCATGTGCAATGCAAGAAGCCAGGGTCCTGGATTAAAGTTCTCAGGAGTCCTTGATTGGGGAGCCACGTGGGTGTTTCTTTCCCTGGTCCAGCTGGTCATACCCTCAGTTTCTGTGCAGGCTCATCAGCCACCGCCCTGGCCTGGCTGTATTCACTGGAAGCTGGCTGCACCCACTGCCTGGCTCCAGGCTAGACCAGGTCAGGCTGCTCCCCAGCTGGGCTCCTCACAGTCAACTCCCCTTTTGACATGAAGCCATTTAAATGGAAATCCAGTTTTACAAAATGCAAGTGACTGGTAATGAAGACGTGAATGATGCTTACAAGAATTTTATTTAATTTTAAATCAATTGTGTATTCTAATTCATTAATAAAGAGAAAAAAAGAAAGAATACAGGAATGCCTGATCTCTTGTCATTATTCAAATGGAAAAGATGACTTCTTAATAGACATTTCTTAGGGAAATTGTCAATTTCCCATTTTCCCTGAAAATCTATTTTTATAGAAGAACTTGGGTCCAATTTGTTCTGTAAAAAATTAGGTTTGACTTTACTGGATTTTATATAAACAAGAATTTTAAAAAGTTCCAACCACATGCTTCACTGAATTTTCAAAATTCAGTCATTATGTTTGGTAATAAAAAAGCATCTGAGGAAAATAGGATCATTCTTTGCTAGAATTAAATCCCCCCAAATATTCTATCATAAGAATCTAGGGGTTCTCTGTGAAATTGAAGCTCTTCAGCCACCATGCTTCTTTGAGTTGTTCTGCTTCCCCTGGAGGTCAAGCTAAGGTTAAGGTTGGCAGTGAGGACTTTCCAGCTGTCATCAGCTCTGCTAAGACTCAGAAGAGCAAAGCACCCATCAGAAGTTTTCTGTACCCTAGGAGTTAAATGGGAAAGAAATAAAAGCACCTTCCCAGTTATCGTCCCCTCCTGTCAATGGTCCCTTCACCTTTCCAGCTGGACTGTGGGCAAATCCCCTAAATTCTTACTATCTCCAGGTAGGATGACATTGAAATGAGAGATTATTTACCAATTGTTGTGACACTAAGGGCGGAGACACCCAAAGAGAGTGAGTTCTGTTAACTTTTCATCACTGTGACCAAAATACCCAACAAGAACAACTGAGAGGAGGAAAAACTTACTTTGGCTTTTGGTTCCAGAGATTTATTTAGTTCGTGGTCAATGGAGTCCATCTTTCTGGGCCCAGGGTGACGCAGAACATCATGGCGGAAGGGCATGGTGGAGGAGCTTCTCCATTCATGGCAGCCAGGAAGCACAGAGGAAGGAGAAGGGGCCCCAGGAAGGATGAAACCATTTCCTTCAACCACGCCCCACCTGCCTATAGTTGTCACCCAGTCATTCCAACTCTAAAAATTCCTGCAGAAACATACGAGCTTTTGGGGGGACACCTCAAATCCAAACCATAACAGGAGTATTTCAAAATATTAGCTAATATAACTATTGTACCTAAAGTAGAAAAGCATAAAGCTTTCCAGATGGAAGAATGGCTTTGAATTTATTCAGAGTTTAGCAAATAGTAGGGTTTTGTTTGTAAAAATGGAACTCAATTTATTTAAAAAGAAAGAACACACCTATGTATAGTTACACCCCCACCCCACTCTATGCTGGGGATTTAACCCGTGGCTTCACTCTTTGTTGTTGTTGTTGTTGTAGATGGACAGAATGCCTTTATTTTATTTGTTATGTGGTGCTGAGGATCGAACCCAGTACCTCACACATGCTAGGCAAGCGCTCTGCCACTGAGCCACATCCCCAGCCCCCATGGCTTCTCTCTTGCTAGGCAAGCACTCTGTTGAGCCACACCCCAGACCAAGACTGTATATATGTTTAAAATATGCTGTATGGTCACTCACAGCCATCAAGAATTACAGAATGCAGTGAAAAGGAGTTGCTTACCACAAAGTGAGCAGATGTGGCCTTGTGCTATGTGACAATAAAGGTCATGGAGAAAGAGCAGAGCAGAAATCGAGGTTGGAAGGAGGTTGGGAGAAGTGTGGTGGGAACTCTGCTCTGTTCTCAACCCTACTAGGGTCTCCCTAGTGCAGGGAGACCCCACATGCCCTGCACAGAGCAAATAAAAAGATTAACTCACCCCCTGAGAGCTTCAAGCCAGGTTACATACAGGGGTAAGAAGGAGGGGGGAGGGGAAAGTGGAAGACACAGAGGAGGACAACTACACAGAGAGAACCATTGCAACTGTGGGTGATGAGAAGTGGATTCAGGAAACCCCACCTTATCCTAGACCCAAGCAAGCAGAGGCTATCATGAGATTTTTTTTTTTTTTTTTTTTTTTTTTTTTTTTTTTTTTTTTTTTGTACCAGGGATTGAGCTCAGGAGCACTCAACCACTAAGCCCTATTTTGTGTCTGCTGAGGCTGGCTTTGAACTTGCGATCCTGCTGCCTCAGCCTCCTGAGCCGCTGGGATTATAGGCATGTGCCACCACTCCTGGAAAGTCATGAGATATTTTTTTCACATTATCTCTTCTACTTTTGTAATGAAATGAGACACTTATAGACAGACAAAGACAAAAGAAAAAAGGAACAAAATAAGAGAGAGGAGCCGGGCTCGGTGGCGCACGCTTGTAATCCCAGCACTTTGGGAGGATGAGACAGGAGAATCGCGAGTTCAGAGCCAGCCTCAGCAACAGTGAGGCGCTAAGCAACTCAGTGAGACCCTGTCTCTAAATAAAATACATAATAGGGCTGGAGATGTGGCTCAGTGGTCAAGTGTCCCTGAGTTCAATCCCTAGTACCAAAAAAAAAGAAAGAAAGAAAGAGAAGGAGGAAAAGATAGGAAAGGAGGAAGAGAAGAAAAAGGAGAAAGAAGAAATGGAGGAAATAAGGAACCAGAGAAGTATTAATAGAACTTTCTTTAAATGAATCTGCAAATGCAAGCTATATAAAATTATTATATTAAGAATTAAAAAGCCAACTTTCAAGCCGGGCGTGGTGGTGCAAGCCTGTAATCCCAGCACTTAGGGAGGCTGAGACAGGAGAATCACGAGTTCAAAGCCAGCCTCAGCAACGGTGAGGCACTAAAGCAACTCAGTGAGACCCTGTCTCTACATAAAACACAAAATAGGGCTGGAGATGTGGCTCAGTGGTCAAGTGCCCCTGAGTTCAATCTCCAGTACCAAAAAAAAAAAAAAGCCAACTTTCAGAAAGACTTTACTCAGCCTCTGAAGGATCGATGCAAGTGAAACAGGAGTTCAGCTCTGCAGCCCACGCCCTGAGGTATAAAGGGTCCCCTCTGCCTCAGTTTCCCTTCAGTCTTCTGAGACTCACAACACACAAGCTCTACTCCTTCATGTTAGTAGGGTAAGCATCACGCATGGAACCCAATCCCTTGTAGGGGATCAACACATGCTTTTTGAGTAAAGAAAGGAAGGGGTTAGGGGCCAGGAACTCTCCATTATGGTCAGAGGTTGCTGGTGGCTCCACCATAGGGAAAGGCTGACCCTGTGCCTCTGTCTTTGTGTTCCCTCCCCAGAACAGATGAGAACCATTTAAAATAATGCTTAGGAAGGTCAGTGTGGCGTAAGCAGCCCTCACAGGGTCTCTGATGGGTGGAGGGGGATGCTTTCCTCCACTTTGAGTACACCAGTGGTTGGACCATTCTCTTTTTTCCCCCACAGTTCCAAAGAGCCATTTTTCTCCCCAGTAGAAGGTTTGAAAAGCAGGCTCAAGAAGTGTCATTTTTAATTTTTGTTTTATTATTTTCTCAATTCATTTTGGTGTAATGCCACAGCAGGCCTGAACCTTGAACAGCATCTGAGGTCACAGCTACACTGTAACAGGATAGAGCTCCAGTGCAAGGCCATCCAGATTGCTGGGGATGACAGTTATCATCTAGGGTGAGTGAGCTGCCACCCTCCTGCCCCATGAAAACAAAGACACAATGATGTCAACTTCCGATGCTGAGGCTTATGACATTCGCTGTGCCAATGCCATCGTCACCTTGCAAACTAGTGTGGGTTTGCCTTGGACAGAAGATTCTGGAATGTGTTCAAACATTACTCATCTCCACACCTCTTTTTTTTTTGGTCTAATAAATTTTTATGCTTGAATTATTACTCTCAAGATCATTGGTTTTTGCCTCATTTGCCTAGATTGAAGAGGAGAAACATAGTAAGGCTGAGTAGACTTCCAAATGCTTACAAACAACCCAGATGCACTGCTGTTTCAATAAGCTTTTATTCAGCCTTGTTCTCTGGCCCACAGGCCAGAGGTGAGCTTTGGGACTCTGTGACAAACGCAGCATCCATGGGCTCATAGGCTTTCTTTAAGGGCAGAGTCCTTGTCTGCGAACATTACTGCCACTTTTCTGAATGCTTATCGGGGCTCGGGATGCTTGTGCTCTCAGAAGATTAAGGCTGCCAGCTCTGACACAGTCAAATAATCAGGAGCACTGCTACAGGATTTAATACTTGGAAGGAGCAGTTTGTAAAAACGTATGTGAATAATATTGGTTTCCCAAGACCCAAACTGGAGTTGTGATCTTCACCATTGGCATTTTTAAAAAAAATATTTTTTGTTGTCACTGGACATTTATTTATTTATGTGTGGTGCTCACATATAAATTGAACCTAGTGCCTCACACATGCTAGGCAAGTGCTCTACCACTGAGCTGTAACCACAGCCCACCATTGGCATTTTTAAAGACCCCCCTCATTGAAGTATGATTCAAATACAGAAAACACATACAGTACATGCATATGTACCCTAAGGGTACAGCCTGATGCATTTGCAAAAATTATTTCAAAAATAAACAGAAGCTAAGCATTTAATTAATTAATTAATTAATTTTTAAAATTAATTTATTTTTATGGCACTAGTGATAGAACCCAGGGCCTTACACATGCTAGGCAAGTGCTTTACCTCTGAGCTGCATCCTCCAATCCACTAAGCACATTTCGATCACCCACTCATTATTAAAATGGGAAGATGTTTGCCTATATGTACACGTGATGCGTGCCTCTGAGCAGAGGCCTGTTCACAATGAATGTCCAGTTTTTCTAAGTGAGGAAACTGTGTAAATTATAGAAAGGACAGCTAGATTTTCTATTGTCCCTGGCATTCTGCTTTTATTTCAATTCCTCTATCAAAGCTACATTCTTGTTTATCCTTCCACATATGTTCCTGGGATATTTCTATTTAGTAGAGACACAGTATCAGTGAGCATCTCTGTTTTATTAAGTTTGTCAAACAACAGAATATCTGGTCTGTTGGCCAGAATTTGTTAATCTGTTATCACGGCTCCATCCCAACACGACTTGGAGAGGCTGTGTTTCAGCCCATTGTGGGGTTCATCCTTGTGAATGGTGTGAATCCACTCGCTCACGCAACAGAGGGCTAATTATTGATGTGAAATCTCAGCACCTCTCTCGGTAAGTATAACATTTCCCAGGCACCTTCCTGTCCCCTTTGCTCCTCTGCCAGGTTAATTTATGACAGAAGCTGATCATTTCACTCCAAGCTTCAGAAGCCTAAACTGTCAGAGTTGAAAGGAGAAGAAAACAAGAAGTAAGACTTCTTACTTCTTTTTTATTAAGAAAAAGTAAGGGGGAAAAAAGTCCCTATCTTGCATCATCAAGACCCTCCTGGACCTGATGTTTTTAAGATATAGATGCTCCTCAACTTATGTTGGAGATACATCCTGATAAATCCACTGCAAGTTGAAAATACTGTAAATCGAAATGCATTTAATATGTCTAAACATCAGAACAACCTAGCCTAGCCTACCTTACATATGCTCATATATAGTAAAGTGTTGAATGTCTCATGTAATTTATCACATGCTTTATTGAATGTGAGAAATAGGATGGTCATGAGTACATTTTCACGCCATCGTTTAGTTAAAAAAATTATCATCAACTGTGCAATCCTAAGTTGGGAACCACCTGCATTGTTACCAAATCACATTCATTATGTACCAGAGATTTCAGCTGGAGCCCTGGGTGATATCCACGGTGAGCATCTGGCTGTATCTAGGTCTGTTTGGTGATAACAAGACAGGATGACTCAGAACCAAGGAGATGTGGACTTTAGCGTGAGTTAAAGGAGAGAAACATTGTCAGGTGACATTTCCTGCAGAAGAGGAGGGAAAATAAAAAGGGAGAGATAGTATCTATTTCTAGCCCCTTCTCCCCACTGGAATAGGAGCTCTGATCTCTGCCAGGAGCTTGTTCTCTCAGTATAAGCTGTGAATGGCTTGAGACTCCCTGAGCCCATAGAGAAGCAGGACTATCAGAGAGCTTGGCTGACAGAGGATGCTGACCGCTCTGCAGAGCCCCTTAGGTACAGGGAAGTGCCCACGTGACCTTTGTCCAGTGTGGGCAGCAGCTACGATCTGCCTTTGTGAGATGCCTGATGGATATGGCTGAGCAGCAGGATAATTCTGGAAGTTATTCAGCCTTTGGGGCCAATTGCAGCAAGTTGGGCAAGAACCTGAGTTATTTCCTAGCAAATGGATTCCTGTTGGAATTCACCAACTGGGGAGACCTAGGCCAAAATGGGTTAATGAAGAAATAATTTACTTGTTTTCCAAAATGGATGATTCTTTGCAAATTTTAACAGAACGCCCTGTTTCAAGTAGTGAATTGTGTGGCCAAGGTAATACCTGAAGTTTGGGCATGCCAGAGCTATATTAACTTATAGCAATTTAGTGGTTTGACAATGTCAAGTTGGTTGAGTAAATTTGATTATCATCCAATGATCGAGGATAGATAAAGATTGCTTGTCTCTGGTCCCCAAACCCTTTGTTATACAGCAAGCAAGTCTCTGGCAAAATTGAGCTACATGAATATTCATTAGCTTAAAAGATGAAAAAAGACTCACACAGACCCCTTAGATAAGCTCAGGGAAGTCCCTGCTCTCCATCCTCAGCTCTAAAGGAAAGGTTCATTCTGTGGCCTGCTGGGTTGATCAGCTTCCTGTCACTGTGACAACACCTGAGCTAACCTATTTTTAAGGAAGTATTTATTTTGGTTCACAGTTTCAGAAGTTCCAGTCCATGGTCACTTGGCTGTTTCTTTGGACCTGGGGTGACAGAGTACATTGTGATGGGAGTACATAGCTGTCCACAACATGGTGGCCAAGAAGCAAAGAAGAGGGAAGGTGCTGGGGTCCAATATCCCCTTCAAGGGGACTCCCACAAGGGAGTACCTTCCTTCCATGAGGCTCCACCTCCTAAAGGTTTCACCACCTCCCAATAGCACTACAAGCTGGAGACCATGGCTTTGGGGCTTATTTAAGATCCAAACCATAACACCGGCACAATGGTGTCCACGGCAGCCCACTGTCCTCCTAATCATCTCAGCAGACTGAGACCTCCATTAAGTCAGGGCTAGTTTCAAAACCACTCCAGGTCCTTATGGACATAGTGGCCATAGAGAGCCCCTAAATCCCTCAAGCCAACCACAAAGCTTAAATATCATTCATTTCACCCACAAAAGAATTGTTTCCAATATACTAATTAAGAGACCCTCCAGAGCACATTTAGAGAATGATATTTGAAACTCTTCCCTCTGGAATGGCAGTTTTAGTGAAAGTCCTTCTCCTAATAACTAATCCCCCCTGGGGTGTGGACTCTGGATTAGGGCCTTTTAAATGCTGAACAGCCTCTCCTATGGAGTACTTTCCACCAAATGTGTACCTGTATCTTACTTCACATAGTTGAGTTTGAATAAAATGTCTGTTGTTCAGGTCACTCAGATTTGGTACAAATATTTATTTATCTATTTTCTCCTTCTCTCTCTCTCTTTCTCCCTCTCTCATTCTCTCTTTCTCTCATGGTACTAGAGATAAAACCCAGGGCCTCACTCATGCTTGGCAACCACTCCACCACTGAACTACATCCATAGCCCTCATTTATTTTATTAATACATAGCAATTATACATAACAATGAGATTGAGTGTAATATTTCCATACATGCATTCAATGTGCACTGATCAAATTCAAAGTTTGCAGCACTCTGCAAAGACAATCCTAGAAAATTAATACATAAACTCTTTGTAGTCACATCTCCTCCTGACGTTGGAAGGAGAAAGACAGAATGCCAGGCGTGGTCACACTGCCTATAATCCTAGCAACTCAGGAGGCTGAGGCAGGAGGATGTCAAGTTCAAGGCCAGCCTCAGCAACTTAGTGAGGTCCTAAGCAACTTAGAGGGATCCTGTCTCAAAATAAAATATAAAAAGGACTGGAGGTATAACTCAGTTTTGGAGCACTTGGTTCAATTCCCAGTACTGCAAAAAAAAAAAAGATGGGAAATTTCCAGTGGTCACTTATTCACACACACACACACACACACACAAATGTTAAAACTATCTGTGAGCATCGTGTGTGTGTGTGTGTGTGTGTGTGTGTGTGTGTGTGTACAGGTTGGTCCATCCAGCAGCTTCTTGATCCTGCCACCTGGAAGGAGCATCCAGTGTGTGGTCTTCAAGATCCTGAACTTTGCCGTCTGGACTTATCCATTCTCCTGGTGGTAACTTCTGGTGTGAGCACTGGCAAGTGTATCCTCCTTGGCCACTGTTGGACTTTCTCAGCTCATTTCTAACCGCTTCTAGGTTTGGGGGACGGGCAGGAATGACTTCAGGGGTTGAATGGCTGCAGGTGTTGGCAGGCGAAACATCTGACTTTTCTGGCAATCGAGTCACCTTGAAAACGGACATTTCCTGGTTCATTTGCTTCTTTTCAGCGCCATGTGCAAGTAACTTCAGCCAAAAATCAAGAGTTTGCAGCCCAAAGTCTTTGGTTTTTCAGTTACTGGAGGAGTGTTCTGTCTACTTCTCTTCTCTTAATTTAATGACCCTCTGGGGCAACGGGCTTGGGAGGGAAGGGCACATCTCTATCTAGTGTATGACACTGGACTGGCATTTCCTGTCTCGTTTTTCTTTCTTCCCTTCCCTCCCTACCCTTTCCTCAACTCCTTGTCCTTCTCTTCCTCCCACTCATCTTTTTCTTTCTCTCTCATAGTCTGGCATAAACAAACAAACCCCAAACACATAAAAAAAGACTGTTGGATTACAAATGTATCACCTCCTAAACTTACAGCTTTACTTAGAGTGGCTTCCTTTCAGGCCTAGGAATAGCTGGATTTTAAAGTGGAATCTCAGTGAACCTAAACTTTATGCTACTGACATTGAGTCCTGCCCTTTGCAGAATAAAATCCCCTTCCATCATTGCTTCCCAACTGTCTATCTCTAGCCTGAATTCATCTGTCCATTCATTATCTTGCAGCAGATGATTTTGCCAAGCATTTTGTCAAACCATCAAAGGGGGCACTGGCCTGGAAGGTCCAGAATATCCGAACTTGTTATCTATCACAAAGTCTATACCACGTTATTTTAGGCAAATTCTGTTGCATTTGATTACGCTACACATATAGCTTCTACATAAAAGGAAAGCAAAATAAAAGTAACTTAAATAACATAGATATTTATTCTGATTTATCTAACCATCAAGAGGTGGATGACCCAGGGCTGGTGTGTGACTTGGCTCCACTAAGTCTTTCACACTTATCTTGTCATCTGATGGTCAAGAAGGCTTCCTTCCATGCCCATGTCCCAAGTAGCAGTATCAGGAAGATGGAAGAAGGGGATCCTTCCTCTGTTTAAGGACTTTATGCATAAATGGCATCCATGAGTTTGGATATATCCTTTTGTCTAACATTTCATCTATGTCCACATCTAGTTGATAGGGAGGCTGAGAAATAGTCATTATGGTATAATGGGCTCATCTCACACCTGGAGGATCTATTATGAAGAAAAAGAAAAGGGAAACACAACGGTAGCAGCCACCTCTACAGCTGCACAGCAATGGTTGAGAGGAGGAGGCCACGAGGTGAGGTTGATCGGGCATGCTTGGTAGGTAGCATCCAAACCAGATGCTCATGTGCAGGAAGAGGCTGCTATCAGAAGTCACATCAGGGACTGGGGACATACCTCTGTGGTATAGGGCTTTTCTGGTGTATGTGAGATCCTTGGTTCCATCCCCAGCACTTAAAAAAAAAAAGCCATGTTGGAAGTGGAAAGGATTCTAAAAGAAGGCAGAGTAGGAAGCTCCAAGAATTCTCACCTGGACAAGAACTAAACTCATAGCATCTGCCTGATGTGACTATGTTTAGACTCCGGAGGCCATTTAAAGGCTTGCATTTTGCAGGGGAACACTTGAGTAGTAAATCAGAGTTATGTTCCATTCACAGCAGTTATATATCTCCCAGTCCCAGGGCAGGCAGCCATGCACTCACTCCTGAAGCAGCTTACTGGCAGCTTGTGGGCATCTTAGTGGGCAGTAAGGACCTTATCCTTAATAAACATTGGGGATCTGTATTCCTATTGCTGATTGTTGCTTCTAGTCTTGAAGGTGCAGACACACACACAGGGGTACTCTTGTACCCCTCTCCCCACCACTTTAAGCCACTTTCCCTCCTGCTGAAGCAAGTTCCAGGGGACTTAAAAGGTCAATGCCATTTCTCCCTTTATTTACCTCCTCTTTTCTTCCTTTGGGAGCCAAACATTTCAAGTCCAGGAGACTAAAATCTATCATATAATTATGAATTTTAGAAAGTCACAGGACACACCAGGCAAAAGTATAGTCCTTAAAAAAGATCTGAGAGGGCTGGTGATGTCACTCAGTGGTGGAGCGCTTGCCTCCCATGCGTGAGGCACTGGATTCAATCCTCAGCACCACATATAAATAAATAAATAAAGTCCACTGACAACTAAAAAAAAAATTAAAAAAAGAAAATTGATTGGCAGGAAGCAGGTGCACTCAGACCCCAATCTTTGTTTCCCAACACAGCAGGTTGTTTCAGGCGTCTAGAGACTGGTCCACCTTCACTTGCCCTCCCTCATTCCAGACGCCTTTGCCCTGATCACTTGAAGTTAAGGGTAAGATTCATCACCAAGAAGTGTCACATTTTACAATTTTGTCTGGACTTATATTAACAGGATTTCCAACAATATGAAATAATTATTGATGCTGTCCTTTATAATCTTTATCCAAAACAGTTTTCCCATTCATTTTTCACACCTGAATTTTCATGACCTCATCTTCTCTACAGATAATTTTTCAAAGATGGGGCTCACTGTACGGCCCATGCTGGTCTAGAACTCCTTAGGTTCAAATAAGCCTCCCACCTCAGCCTCCTGAGTAGCTGGGAATATAGCTGTGTACGACCGGCCTGGCAATGCTTCTCTATCTTTTGATCTATTCACTCTTTTCCTGAATTGATTTACTGTTCTCCTGAAATCTTGCATCTCGACGAAAATTGTATCCCAAGCTGTACCAACCTCTATTTGATTATGAAGTGCAGCCTCTGATAGTAACAGTATTCACTACAGGTGATTCGTAACCTATGATGGAGGTGCATCCTGATAAGCCCGTTGTAAGTTGAAAATGTCATAAATTAAATATGCATCGAATACACCTCAGCTACCGGGCAACCTGGCTTAGCCCAGCTTACTTTAAATATGCCAACCGCTTACAGTAGCCCACAATGGGGCCGCATCATCTAATGCAAAGTCTATTTTATAACAAAGTACTGAATAGCTCATATAATTTATTGAATACCCATATCCAAAAACATTGGCTACACAGGACACCATAGAGTACTGGTCGCTTTCCCTCCTGAGCCTGTAGCTGACTGGGAGCTGTGGCTCGTTGTTGCTGCCTTGCATCTCAAGACCATATTACACTATATATCGTGAGACCAGGATAAGAATAAAATTTAACATTCAGCTTTTACTGAATGCATATGGCTTTAGCACCATTGTAAAGTTGAAAAATTCTTAGCTGAATCATTGGAAATGGAAGACGGTTGATAACTCCATAAATCAGTATCCAAATTTTGCAAATTCACAAAAGGTGATGTTTCGATTTTCCTCAACAATTTTAGGGTATTATGAACATAGCCCTCTGTATCTATTAAATATAACATTTTTTATAAAACACTGAACATTACAGACATGGCAACTTTTGTACTACACACATGTGTTTTATTGGTTCTTTTTAGTTACCCATAACATTAGGGTTCATTTTGACATAATGATAAAAGCATGAAATAGAATTTTCTCTAATTCAATCTCATCAATTCCCCTTTCCCTCTTCATCTCCTCTGTGCCCCTCCCTTTATTCTACTGATCTTTCTGCTATTTACTAACAGTTGGGTTTTTTTTTCTTTTTTTCTTTTATTGGGGGTTGATATTTTGTGGGTGTACACAATGATGAGATTCACTGTAGCATATTTATAGATGTACATAGGAAAGTTAGGTCAGATTCATTCTACTGTTCTCTTATCCCGTCCCTCCTCTCTCTCCCTCAATCCCCTTCCTCCACTCCACTGATCTTTCTTCTATATTGATGAAATCCACCACACCCCACCCATACACTCTTCTTCCTATATTTTGGACTAGCTTCCACATACCAGAGAAGACCCATGACCCTTGACTTTCTGGGTCTGGCTTATTTCACTTAGCCTAATGGTCTCCAGTCACATTCATATATCAGCAAATGTCATAATTTCATTCTTCTTTATGGCTAATACTCCATTGTGTATAGATACCACATTTTCTTTATTCATTCCTCTGCAAACATATTTCAATGGAGCACCTTCCACATATGAAGAGAAGTCACTATCCAAAAGTCTTTTAGTGAGAAAGCAATCCTTGAACAAATGCATATTCATTCCTGGTCTATCCAACAATCTGGGTTCTCCTGCTTTGAATTTTCTATTAATGACAACAAATGATTGGAGGAGCCAGGGAACTGACTTCTCTATTAGCCATTCCAGTCTTCATTTGGTGCATATTTCTGAATATCATTTGTGCCCAGGAAAGGTAACCCTTTATGTCTTTATCCGAGAGCATGTTTGGTGATTTGTGTATCAGATCATTGGATGATAACAGGTAAGAAGAGTCTTCAGGGGAATGCACACAGAGGGAACCTGGGTGTTGGAAGGGTGAGAGCCAGTATAATGGGAATAAGACAAGGGAAATGGGTAGGAAAGAAATGCCCAAAGTTTCCTCCAGCTTCCCTGAATTCGTGCCCCTTACAACTAACTGTCAGACAGAAGCAAGAGTGGGTGGAGAAGAGGCAACTGTACCAGCCAGACTTCCTCTGGAATAGACAGGACTGGGAGCTAGGACTGGAAGCTGTATGCAAGCTGAAGGAGGTATAGAAAACTCCTTGAATCCAGAAGTAATTTTAAGACTGCAAAAAGTAAGGCCACAAAGGCAAGTGAATTGGTTCGTGATTCTTTAGCCTGGAATGATGGTTGACGAGAAAAGACAATTCATTTTCCTCAGAGTTAGAACAGTTTCTGACAACAGTTTTGAACTCCCACTCTGACAGAATCAGAGAAAGTGAGCCCAGCGACAAGAGGATTAGACTCTGAGGTAGAACATCCTGATAAGTTTTGTTTGTTTTTGTTTTGTTTTGTTCAAAAGGATATTTTGGATTTTGTTCAAAAGGATATTTTGGATGAATGCTCTTGAAATACCGTGGATTGGGTGGCTTAAAAAGCAAATATTTATTGTTCACAGTTCTGGAGGCTGGAAGCCCAAGGTCAAGGTGTCTGGTGAGGACCATCCTCCTGGTTCATAGATGGTGCCTGATGGCCATGTCCTCACATGGTGGAAGGGTTGAGGGAGCTCGCAGGGACTTTTTAATATGGGCACTTATCCCATTTGTGAGGCTCCACCCTTGTGACCTAATCACCTCTGAAAAACCCCACGTCCTAATACCATCACCTTGCTATTAGGTTCCAGCATTTGAATTTTGGGTGGGATATAAATGCTCAGTCCAAAACAAGTGGGCGGGAGTAACTTCCCTTTGGTAGTTTTGTTGTGGTGGGTTTTTACTGGAGATTGAACCCAGGGGCACTTAACCACTGAGCCACATCCCCAGCCCTTTTTATTTTTTTATTTTGAGACAGGGTCTCACCAAGTTGCTCAGGGCCCTGAGAAGTTGCTGAGGCTGGCTTTGAACTTACCATCCTCCTGCCTCAGCCTCCCAAGTCACTGAGATTGCAGACATGTGCCACTTCCGGTAGCTTTCTAAAGACATGTGCAAATTCAAAAGTGAGAAGGCAGGGAGATATAAAGTAAAAGAGAACGGTGTGGAGATTTAACTCTCTGACAAAAATGAGCATATTTTTATTTTTAAATTTTCATGAATTGACTGGACAAGAAGTCAGGAGAGGCCAAGAGGAGTCAAGATTTACTGATTTCCCCCCATTCCACCCCCTGACAGAGCATCTGCAATAGTGGCAACACAGGTTGAAGTGGAGAAAGGAGGAGTAGACTTGGTGATCTTCCTTTTAAAGGAAACATCAGTGAAGCATCTGCTGCACAGAGAGATTCAGTAACTTCCACAAGGCCACAGAGCTTCAGGGTCCAGGTCGAGGTTCAAAGCAGGTCTGCCTGAGCCCAAATGATACATGTTGCTGTCTCTTCAGCAGGGAGTATGCTGTGGTTGGAGATGGCTGCTGGGCCCCTGAACTATTCCTGCTGCCCAGTGTGTCCCCACTATGCTCTTAGGTAGATGGAGACTCCTTGGTGTCCCCAACGTGGCTTTCATTTACACCATCTTTTGGAATCTTGCGCTCTGCTGGTGAATTTTATTTTTTTAATCTTTTGTTCTGGGTATTGAACCCAGGGGCACTTAACCACTAAGCCACATCCCCATCCCTTTTTTATATTTTATTTAGAGACAGGGTCTTGCTAAGTTGCTTAGGGTCTCACCAAGTTGCCGAGGCTGGCTTTGAACTTGCGATCCTCCTGCCTCAGCCTCCCAAACTGCTGGGATTACAGGCACGCACCACTATGCCTGGCTGCTGGTGAATTTTAAAAGTGCATTTCCATTTATTTATTAATGTCTAGTATTGTAATAGGTAAAGTGAAATCTATATCTGTGCACAGCAAAAATTCAAATGCTACAGAAAAATATAGAAGATAAAGAAAACCTTTCCTTTTTTCTCCTGACATGTCCCTTTTCACAGCAGAAATCACCAGGAAGAGTTTTGGTGTCCCCATCTAGAAAAATCTCCTCATCGGGTCTTTATTTGGTATGTCTTGATTCAAAAAAGTGATTGATGCTATAAGAATTTGAGGCTCAGTAATCAATGGGAAATAATTTATTTTGTGTTTTTATTAATTTTTAAAAATACAATTGTTTACTACAATAGCTTAGGCTTACTAGTAATTCTTTTGGAATGCACTATAAAAATATCTTTAAATGGATCACCTTAATTGTCACAATGGACTTTTTATCATGGATTTACAGACAGAGTTCATGAAGATTCCAGAGTGAATACATCTCTGCAAGTCTTACAGGTCTCAGGGAGGAAGCCAGGAGCTAAGGCTGGGCAGAGGAACTACCTCTCCTACATCGTTAACCATGGCAATTGATGGCCATCTATGGCAGGATGTTACAAGACACCTTGGGAAAACAGAAGAAAAACACCACTCAGAGATTCAAATAAAATCTACATTCACATTTACTCTGATCCATTTCCTACAGTAACTTTCCCCCTTAAATTCGAATCTAGACACAGTGCCCCAGTGATTTAGCTGCCAGATTTGTGAGTGTATCTACATAGAAAGTTCTACACCAGGAAAGGGAATCAGTCCCTGTTGGCTATGTAGAAAACAAAGAACTCACCTGAAAGGACTATTCTAGAAAATCCTGAACTTGCTCTGTACTGAGGTGGAGGAAGAGAGGGTGTGATGTCAAGACATGTGGCCTCTCCCTGAGGAGAGGGAGCATGAACAGGCAAGTGGTCACTCCTGGGTACCAGGCGGGTAGTGGGACTGCAGCTGGCTGACTCTGTCCTGTACCCACAAATGTCACAAGTCCCAACCATCACTCCTGTTTCAGATTCACCCAGAACCATAGGACTGCTATGAGGCTAAATATGGCCTTATTTTAGGTTCTTACAAGGAAAAGAATGCTTGCTATAGCTGAACATCACTTACTGTATTTATAATTTAATCATTATTCAGGTGGAGACAATAGCTAGAGAAAGTGATTTACAAACTATCTAGCTGAACCTAGTTATTTGTTTTTATTAATTATGAAGAGAACAGGCATCTTAATGCCCCTCTTACATTAGAGTCTTGTGGATGTTATTATTTTTTAGATGAGTTTAAGGAAAACTAACTGAAGAGTATGAGTTGTAAATAGCATTCTGAGAATATGCTATGAAGCAATACATATTTTATATCACTCCTGAACGTGGCCAGATATAAATAGCTACACAGACATTTAAGAGCTATTCTCGCTGGGAAAAAAAAAAAAGTAATTAATTGGTGTTATACACAAAGGACTTCTCTTTTTCTCTCTCTCTCTTCCTCTTATTTTTTTGGTAACCAGCATAGCATTAATTACAAGTAATTGTCTCAAAATCAGGCTGCTCGTAAGTTCTGCATTCTAGACAGTGATTATAATCAATACACTAATCTGTCACTTTCATTGTTTTGGTCATTTGGGTGTGTAAATTTGTATTTAATTCAAACAAACGAGGCAGTCCCCTCTGTTACTTTCTATCAACGTATGCCTTTTCAAGGCACAATTTGGATGAGTGAGTAAGATTTTCATTCCTTTGCTTATACTTACGAAAATAAGGACATATTGTTGTGGGGGGGGTTCCTTTGGGGGTTGTTTACTTTTTATTTATTTTTGCCAAGTACAATGCAATAGCATCAGTTGTACAGGAGTTGGGTTTGTTACTAGTTAATCAGAAATTTTACTGACTGTCTTTCTAGAGCTGCATTTGCTACCTCATTGCAATGAGCTGAAGTTCGCAGAATTCCTCTACAGAAATCTCTTTAGTGAATTAATAGCAGCCAATTCCTCACCTCTTTCAGAATTTGTATGCTTCTTTCCTCCCTGGTTACACACTAGCGCTGTTGCCTAGATTACTGAACTTCACTACACTATTTACTCTCTGCTGGGCCTTTGTATATCTGAGTGAATTTCAAAAATCAAATTCAAAAGCCTCCCCAGGACATCTGATGAGAATACATTAGCTCCACCTTGTCCTTCTGGGTGACACCACTATTTTGTCTTCTGATCTCTTATGCATGCATGCAGAAGTTCTTTATTTCCTGAATGAAATAAGTTTCCTTGAATGTAAGACAAATGGTGATGTCCTTTGTTTCTTTTCTAACTTGCTTTTTGGTCTGATAGTCCAATTCCTAAGCCAGAGAGTTTTAAATGCAAAAATGGAATTAGAAATCCTGCCCATGCTTACCGAAAAAAATAAATGATCAAGTGATACCTTTGACAATCACTTGTTTGGTTGAATAACCCTCATAAAACTCACACAAAAAGTGTTTCAATTAAACTGGAGACTACATTATCTTGTGACAAATTATGCTGTTACTCATTTCAAAATCTACTGAAAATTAGAAACATTGAAGAAAATTTACATTTAAAACTGCTCATTTCCTTCATTAATTTTTTATCTAGGCTTTCTTACTAAATTAAATACTGAAAAGTTGAACCAGCCCAGAGCAACATGGTTTTGTTCACTCTCTCCAATCTTCATTTTCCAGGTAAAGTTTGTACTGATGTCATGGGAATTTTGCCTATGTAAAAACTGCCGGAAATCTAACAACATTTAAAGGGCTTCCATGAACATGGATATTCAGTGTGAGTAGGACTCATGAGGAAATAAAAGCAGCAGAGGGAGGAGAGAGAGGAGGAGGAGGAGGAGACAAAGAGGAGGAGGTAAGAGTAGAGATACATTCTCGTTCTTAAAAATGTCACAATCCACATAATGTGTGCACATGTGCGTAAATGCACACTCACACAGAGTGTGTGTTCCCCATAAGTACCTGAATGTACAAGAACTGGAAAACAAGGTATCTAGGAACCAAGAGGTGATCTGAAAGTGAAGGTTCCAGATTTATATTGGGATTAGAGAGTTTCTAGAAACAGAGCCAAACAAATACCATAGCCTGATACACGATAAAGTAGTCCCAAGTTTGATTTAAAAACTTTTATTTCACAAGCATTATGTAAACAATGCTTTTCAGAACTTTATTAGAGCTCTTACTTAAATGAGAATTTCAAAAAGTTGGTCTGGTTGTGGTGGTGCACACCTATAATCCCAGCAGTTCCAGAGGCTGAGGAAGGATTGCAAATTTGAGGCTAGCCTCTGCAACTTAGTGAGACCCTGTCTCAAAAAAACATAAATACAGCTGGAGGTGGTTAGGTGGTTAGGTGCCTCTGGGTTCAATCCACAAAAGAAAAAAAAAAAAAAGGTCATTTTGGGTAGAGATGATTGAGACTCCACAGTGACTGAAAGACCAGAAAAATTTTCCAAGCCACAATGAGCAAGTCGAGAGGAAAAGAAAGCCTAGGAGAGTGAAATACGTTATCTGTCTGTATAAAGCTAGTGAGAAATAAGGCAGGCAACAGCTTAGTGTCATCCCAGCTACTCTGGAGGCTGAACGCAGAAGGATCACAAGTTCAAAGCCAGCCTCAGCAAAAGTGAGGTGTTAAGCAACTCAATGAGACTCTGTCTCTAAATAAAATACAAAATAGGGCTGGAGATGTGGCTCAGTGGTTGAGTGCTGCTGAGTTCAATCCCTTGTGCTGCCCCCACCCTCAAAAAAAAAAAATAACATGGAAAAGGCTGGAGATGTAGCCTTTTCCCAGTGGCAGCCCCATGGCTAACAGGTGGGAGGCCCTGGGTTCAATCCCCAGTACTACAAAGAAGTAAGCAAATAAATAAATAAGACAGGTAAGTGATGGAGGTGGCAGGGGCTTGTGAAATCAGGAGGTGCTGCTCCAGTGGGCCACAGGGCAGGTGGTCTCACTGGCATGTCCACCTGTGAATGCTCTCACTTTTTATATGTCCTCTCTTGGACCCTTTAAGCCAGTTACCCAAAGCAAAGTGAGTAGAAGTGAGACAAACTATAATGATATGTGTTCAGCCTCTGACTATAGGATCTCAAAGCATGTCAATTTAGTGGAAAAGAAGCCATTACCTGATGGAAGGAAGGAAAGGAGGAAGGAAGGAACGAACGAACGAACGAAGGAAAGGAGGGAGGGAGGGAGGGACGGAGGGAGGGAGGGAAGAAGGAAGGAAGGGAGGGAGGGAGGGAGGAAAGAAGCTCAAACACTTGTTATGGAATGTTAGTATGTCATCCAAGATGGTAGTCAACTGGGCATGATCCTGCCTTCGAACCCAGAGCGAACTATGAAGGGAAACATAGTATTGGGTGTGTCAGTGGGATGCACTGCCTCCATTTCCAAGTATTGCCATGAACAAGAAAAGCTGGATGTGACCACATTCCCAACTAACAAACTTGTGCCTGTCGCTTTTCTGTCCCTAGCATAACACATACTCACTGAGTGGGTTTTGAATTAAGGAGATTAATTTGACTCTCAACAATATGTTTTGTACCACCGGCAAAAATAACTCAGCAACACATCAGTGAACTAAGGGAGTTAATGGGCGAGGGACGCACCCTTCAAGCCGTACTAAGCAAACACAGATGGTATGGCTCCTTAGTGGACAAAGCACAGTGGGTTTGTTTCAATTCCCATTTAAAGGAGCCATTCTGCAGAAGTGCAAGAGGCGCCCTTGGTAAAAACTAAAGAATCATCAGCAAAGAGATAAATGGGTGTTGCTAAAATTTTGAACATCTAATTAATAAGTACTCACTTAAAATACTCAACTAGCAAACTCAGATATCCACATTTATTTTTACTGTGATTAGGTAAATTTTGTGGAGAGAGAGATGTATCTACCACCTTAGAAAACAATGCCATTGTTAGGGAAATTTTCTTGGGCTCCTGGGTAGGTAGCAAGGCAGGTTCCAAGGCAAGTCCGATACTTGGGTGTTGAAACAAAGATGCCCTTTAGCATTTATAATATCTAACATATAAAGACTGAAGTTGCTGAACCAGCAGGCCAAAAGTAAATGAAAATGACCTATTGTGAGCTGGGGATGAGGCTCAGTGGTACAGAGCTGGCCTAACGTGTACAAGGCATCAAACAAGGATTCGAACTCCAGCAATGCAAAAAAGAAAGAAAAATCAGTCCTCATGTACAACTCCAGTGCTTTCAGTAAAATGAGGGTTTAATTATTTTTGCCAGATAATGAAAGGCATAAGAGAGTTGAAGAGCAACATTGTAGCAAGCCTTCCTTGAAATCAAAGGATGGAGAAATAGATTTGGGGAGGAAAATGCAGAAGGAAATGGCAGTGCTATGTCATATTGTCTTTTCTGAAGAGGTGCTTCAATCATTCCATAGGTACAGGATCCCTTGATTGATACTTACAAAAGTAGTATCAAAAAACAGCCTTCGAATGGTTAAATAAAAGCTTCACCTTTATATGCTTTTCTGGGCTCAGTGCATTTGGTCGGCTATTTTCAGCTTTGTTACCATCCACATAGTAGTAGATGGATTTTTAATGAGCAATTAGGAAAGTATAGCCCTGAGCAGGAATAAGATGATTTTGGAGTGCCCACCTTCAGGAATCTTGCAATCTACTTAGATCACACACACACACACACACACACACAGGGATCATAAACCCTTTCTGTAGATGGTCCATCAATTCTAATTGAGAACAGAGCATCCTCACCTCTTATGGACCCCCAGGAAAAGGAGAGCTTTCTTTAGAAAGGAGTGGCCCAGACACTTTGTAATAGTGCAGAATAGGTCACATGTCACATCCAGGGGGACATTAAGGGTGAGGAGGGGGCCAAAAGAACAGAAGGAATAGACCTGTGACCCAAACGCCAACTCGGGATCCTCTACATGTGCATGGGTGTTTGACACAGGTGTCCAAAGCACTCACTGACTAGGTTACCAGTGAGGTTTTGTGTGAACACAGCTGTCTTTACCCTCTTACACCACTTGATAGTTTGTTACTATTATAATTGACCCCAATACTTGTGCCAGACCAAGATCAATATTTTTTCTAAAAGTTTTCCTTTTTCTACATAATTGCAAACTTCCTTTTTAAAAGAAGCTGATTTGCAAATCGACCTAACTTCAAAGAGCTTCTTGGTTGACCTTGGCTGTTTATTAGGGCAGGGAATCATGCGTGATATTATTAATATTATTATTTTAAAAAATCTTTTTCTGGCTTTCCAATAGCATCTGGATGATCTTTCAGTTCTTGTCTGGTGATAATGAAATCATTAAAAAAGAAGAAAAATGTACCAGAACCCTTTTAGCTTATCTCTGTGCCATTTGGAACATATGTGAATAAATCGAACACCACTTGCTCTTTGGTTTTCTTTCTTTTTCCTCTGCCCGTGTTTTTAAAAGCCCCGTTTGAATTCAGTCGCTGACAGAGCTGGGCATCTGAGCTCAGTGTGATGCTGGGAGGTATCCTTCTGCACATGGCCTTCATCTAGACAGCTAGCCACAATCCACCCAGCACACTTTTTGTGGCTTATTGACCTGAAGTTTGGAGCTTTTCTTTGCTGAAGGTTTTCTTGAGGGGCCATGTTGATTTTACAACAATCGTGTCCACCTGAGTGCATGCATTTCACAAATCATTTGTAGATGACTATTGGAAGTCCAGCTCTGCTGTGGGGCCTGGTGGCTAAAGTATCTTAGTGTCTTGAGATCCAAGGCCACTGTCCGGCCTCTAGGAAGCCACATTGCCAGCTTTTTCTGGCCACTGGGCCTTGCTCCATGTGAAGAGAACAACTGTGGCTCATCCTGAGAGAGGCCTCCCTAGGGGAGAGGAGAAAGATTTTTCCAGAAGGAACTTGAAGAATAAATGGTTTGGCCTCCATACTGTTACTCAAAAAAGTTTCTAAGGCCTCTTTAAGAAGACAATTTAAACCCAGCTGCACTTATCGATCAGCCATTTGATTTTGCTTTGTTAGGAGGGATTTGTAATCTGCTTTTAAATGTTTTTTTGTTCCTGAGTTTCTTTGATAGCAAGTTTTGCCTAAGGCTACTTCTCAAAAAAAAAAAAAAAAGAAAGAAAAGAAACAAAACAAAACAAAAAAACAAAGCAACAAAAAGATGGTTACTGGAGCTCTCAAGTGTTTGTGGATCACTAGAATATTTTTAATCTGGATTTTCTCTTTCTTTCATCCTCCTTTTTCCCTTTGGTACAGGGAAGGAAACATTAGGGGATGGCAAGAATTTTTCATCAAATTCTGACAAACCTGAAACTTTAAAGAGAAATTATTTGTCTTAAAGGAAATAAATAAATAAAAGGAAGAGTAAGAAGCAAATTCTAGTTACAAAGTCAGACAGGCAATCAGATTTCATTTCCTCAAAAAAAAGGAATCTCAAAAAATGTGCCACATCCAAGGCTTTGTTCTGCCTAGGATCTGCTACAATTAAAAATTAAATTTCAAAACTATCGAATCATAGTGAAATATACATACACTGTTGGTAACTGATATACTTTATAGAAACTTTTTTAATAGCTTTTAAAGGCTGGAATTGAGCCTCTCAGGGCATCGTGATCAATTCATTTTAAGTCTTCCTAAACCACCACCAAGAGTGGTTGTTTTTTTATCACAGTAACAAACGAAAGAACCAGAACTGTGCTCCTAATTTAACTAATCACTTCTGATATTTCTCAAGTTTATAGAAACCAAAAGTGCTTAGAAGATGGCTGTCCTTTGATTTTCTTAATGAAACGCACACATGTTATTTTTTATAATATAAGCATATGCTTACACATGTATGATCTTTATGAGTTTATTTAACAGGAAACCAAATATGTGAGGGAAACCCGACTTTGTAAGCAGTGTTTTAATTGCTGCCCATGCATGCTCTGCAGATCATTTCTGAGTGTTTACAGGTCCTGCATGGAATGACTTTACACCAGAGAAGAGGGTAACATATCTTCATTGTTTATGAAAATGACAGCTCCTAATGGACCATATTAGCTTTAACACAAACTATTAAATCCCCTTCATTACATTTTTCTGTGTTCTGTTCGGGTGTCCTGCGAGCTGGGAAGTAGGTGCAAACCCCTATGGAAACATGAGCACACACTGAGACGATTAGAGATCATGCCTATTAGATAAGGCTCGGGAGGATGTTTTTCTTGGGCTGCTCACAAACATTTTGAAAGAGTCGTGTTCCAGGTTTGAGGTCCTATGTTTCTTCCTCTTAAACTATGAGCAGCTGTAGCACATGACCTACTTCTGTAGGGTCCTGTAATGATTTCCTTCCTTCGGAGGCTTCGGGAATCCTCCTCCTGCCCTGCGAAAAAAGGGACAAATATTTTAATCCAAGCAAAATGCTGTAGCAGGTTTTGTTGGTTTCAGGGAAGAAACTCAATACAGCTCTAGCACTGAGTGTAGGCCTCAAATTGGAACCATCTGGACTGCAGCAGGGCTCTCAGACCTTTGGGGAAGGCAGAACAGCCCTGCCTAGGGCTGAGCCCATACACCTGCAGAGACGGCTGGAATCCTAGCAGGCGGCTGGACTCACGTGGGAACTGGGGTGGAGAGGCCTTGCAGTTGCAGCTGGAAGTATCAAGTAAGGAAGGGCGACAACAGCCCAGGCGGCAACTGATTCAGTAAATATCCCTCCTAACAAAGGGAATGCTAGTTCGTCTTTTGGAACATAGTTGACACAAATCAGAGAGAAACACATGTCCTAACTTTTTCTTTTTAGTAGTAAGTAAAGAAAGTTCTCAAGAAGCTATAGGTTGGCTGGGCGAGGGGGCGCAAGCCTGTAATCCCAGCACAAAGGGAGGCTGAGACAGGAGAATCGCGAGTTCAAAGCCAGCCTCAGCAAGGGCGAGGCGCTAAGCAACTCAGTGAGACCCTGTTTCTACATAAAACACAAAATAGGGCTGGGGATGTGCCTCAGTGGTCGAGTGCCCCGAGTTCATTCTCCAGTACCAAAAAAAAAGAAGAAGCTAGAGGTTGGCACAGACAATATTAGAGTCATCCTTAAGCTAGGCGAAGGAAAAGGCATTTAGAAAACAAAGCATGTAAGCCTGGAATTCTTCATATTTTTAAAATTTTTTTTGGTTTTGTTTAAAGGATTATTATTCACATGGAGTAGTTTCACTTCCCAACTAAGTGGAAGCACTTTTCAAGTGTGTTCTGATACATAAGTGTAGAAGATAAGACCAGTTCCTGAAAGGGAATTTTAAATAAAAATATTTTCATAAATTTTGGTAACTCTCTATAGGTAAAGGATAAGGGTATCAGTCATTTCCAAATAAAAAGGACTAATATCTGTTTATTCAAAAATCAGATATCTTATTTTTAATTTTAAAACCAACTCTGAATATATTTTCTGGAAAGAAAATGAGACAGAGACCAGATCCAAATTACACACAGGTTGTCCACTTAATAAGTATATTTTCCAAATATTGGTTGATGGGGAATATAGCATTTTAAATTTGAGTTTTAAATTATGTCCTGTGACAAGGAGCATAGTGGCTTCAGCATGGCCATTCCATCATGGAATCCTAAGTGACAAGAACAAGCTGGACATCTGGAGGGTAGGGACCCCATAGCCACGAGACTGAGGCAGAGGGTGATTAATCAAAAAAGTGTTGGGGTGTGGTGCAGTGGCGCAGGCCTGTAATCCCGGTGGCTCAAGGCTGAGGCAGGAGGATCGCGAGTTCAAAGCCAGCCTCAGCGAAAGTGAAGTGCTAAGCAACTCAGTGAGACTTTGCCTCTAAATAAAACACAAAATAGGGCTGGGGATGTGGCTCAGTGTTCCAGTGCCCCTGAGTTCAATCTCTGGTACTCCCCACTAAAAAGTGTTGGTCACTGGAAAATGTGGTAATTTAGGGGAAATATAGGACAGGGGCTTGAAAATTTCAGGTGAGTTAAATTGTTAGACATGTAAATTTATCTGGTTTCTTGTTATTAATCTTCATTTTCTTACTTTTGTATTGCACCACTGGGGAGTGAACCCAAGGCCTTAAGCATGCTAGGCAAGTGTGCTGCCAATGAGCTATAACCCTATCCCTTAACCAATCTTCTTCAGTCAGTAGATCTCACCTTGCTCGTTGTCAGTACATTAATGGCTTTATGATAATTAAATGTTTTGGCTGTGGGAAATTACAATCAAGATGTAGATAATATATGTAAAATAAAAATGTTTTATATTTTTTTAAATAAAGAATTGTCAGTCAGAATACACATAAGTGTTTTTTATTCTTGAGGTGAAAAGGAGCATTGAAAAATAATATTTGGATAGCAGGCTTGCAAAGCACCTCCTATTTTTAAAGAGCTCAAGCTCTCCCTGCTGCAGTATCTGCAGGCACACAGTCGTGGTTGCAGTTTGGAGTTCTCAGGAGCCGCCTGGGAGGGCTGCAGCAGGAAGGCTGTGTGTATTGAGCTTCTTCTTTTTTTTTTTGTCCTGTTCCAAATTTATATGCATGAATCTAAATTTTTAACCAAATCTTTGTTCTTTCCTCTTGAGGCTGTTTCACGCTCCTGCCCACGCACTCAGCTGCACCCAGATAGCTCTTCCTCCCTCCTCACCCCAACAGACTGCGCCGCTGTTCAGCTACAGGGTGAGACTTAATGGAGCTGAGCGCTTCCTACCAAGCTTCCTGTGCAAAGCCAGTCGGCTGAGACTGGGAAAGACCCCCCCACCCCCCAACAAATGCCAGGAGCCAGGTGAAAATCAAACAGTGAGCCTGGTATGGGGGCAGCTTCCGGAAAGCTTCTCCCTGCCACAGAAGGCTATTAGTTCCACACATTTAATAAGGGATCGAGTTTTTCTAGAAAACATCAGAGTCATCTCACTCATGCAGCTCTGTGAGAATGCCCATCCATACCCAACGCTTGGGTCAAGTTGGCCCACAGACTCTGTCTGTTGAGTTGTGAATTTCTGAAAAGTATCAAATCAGGGACTCAGGAAATTAAGACATTCTGCCGCATGTCTTCATTAATATTTTAAATACAGGATTTGATATCTTCAGCTTAGCCCCTAAATTAGAGCAATGATTAAAACAATCACACAGGAACAAAGTCAGCATTCTGATGGTCTTGAAAAGTACCATTCCCTACCAATGGGAATTTATCAATATAAAACATACGTATATTTGAGAGGAAAGCCCACCCTGTTTGCAGGAAAGGTGAACAGTTGGGAGCTGGTAGTCTCAGATTGATTTATGAAGTGGGAGAGTATTTCTGATTTTTTAAAAAAATTATTTCTTGTCCAAAACGTTCAGGAGGCGATGAAGACTGGCTTCCTAGCCCTCCACTGCCAACTCTCAACTGCCTGAAAACTTATAGAAATGCTTGATTAAAACTAGAATAAAAATCTCCAGTTGCCTTCAGCAAACCACAGTAAAAAGGGTGGGAAATACATTGCCAGGTTGTAGTTAAGTATAGTTACTTGGCGCCTGCTGAAAGTACTGCTCCCTTCCTGTTTAATAATTAATTCGACTTTAAAGCCCCAAGGATCTGGACTCAGCACCCGCTTCACAAAGCAGTACAGAAACAAAATGCTTCCAGAACTGGAGGGGGGAACAGAGGAAGAAAGAATCTAACATTTCAAGAAACATCACCGCATGAGGCCAGCGAGCAGCGGGTGGGGTTTGGAGATGGAAAGAACCAGGGTGGAGAAATTCAAAATAAAATAAATACACACAAAAGCAAGGTTATTCACGGCCACTGGCACCAGGAGTGGGAGAGGCACAGAGAGCCCGGAAGCCATCCATTCGGGAAGCAAGCCTGGTGCCCGCAGGCTAGTGGGGACCAAGAGGGTAATGGGCTCAGTCTCTGGAAAAGGAGAGACCTAGCCTCGCTCTTCATTAGTGGCCTCTGCTCATTAGTCAGAGCACCACGCTGGAAAAGGCATCAAAAGTAGGCAGTGGTTCCTGCCTCTGCTTCACCTGCCACCCCACACCCCACAACCCCTACCCCCCAGACCCACAATTCTCCCACCAGGGAAATGGCCAGAGCATGCCCTGATGTAAGAGCAGCCTTGGAAGGAAATGGGGACACATGCACAGCTGAAGGAAGAGTTCTCTTACTCGTGTAACTACCCTGCTCTTTTAGAAGTACACGGAAAACCAAATAAGTTCCTGGATTTCAATATTCAGTGACCGAAGTTAACATCCAACACAGCAGCAGGTACTGCAGAAAAGAGCCAGACATCCAGCCGGGAACCTGCATTATGCTTTGTGATTTTTAGAAACCTTTTGCTTTTCTGTAAGCAAAGACAGTAATACACTATAGACACTGAAACCAGGCAGAAGCTGCTAAAAGCTTATCAAATCTCTCATCACACACAAAATAGGAGAAAGTATGTGTCCAGAATGACTGCACACAGACCCACCTCCAAACCCAGGGGCCAGGAGCAAACCACGCGAACCATTCTTTTGTACACCAGGAAATCTAAGAATCCCAACGCATTGCGTACCAGCAATGAACAGATTAATTAAATGAAATGAAGACCCGGGTGGCCAAAGTAAAAAGGAAAGCTATTTAAACACCAAATTATATTTACTTTCTGCTTGTTATTACTATGAAGAAGTGGTGGAGTAGAAGGCTCACGCAGATCCTCTGAGATTGTGGTGGGTACTTTGTAAAAGACATTCCCATAATTAAATGGTTGTATTGAACAAATGATGACCTGAAGATTTTTCCTAATCCTTACAAAGGGATGTTTTAAATACTCTACAGGTATGGAAACTATGAGGATTTTCTTTATATTTTACTTTATACATAAATTAGTTATAAAAGGATTAAATTACACCTTCTTTGTGTCCACTCCCTACCCCGGCTTCAGATGGTCATCGGTGCCTTGAAAATGCAATGACTCTTTTTTGAAAACCAGATTTTCCATTTGTCCTGACTGGCTCCTTAAAATAGTGCCAAGCTCAAGTTTAAAACCAGTTTCCAGTTTCTACACAATCTCAAAACCAGAAGGTCAATATGTTCTCTCCATTTTAGAGTCAGTCAAGGTCTAGTTGCTATTTTTATTTATTTATTTTTTATATTTCAAGCTAGTGTCCCTGTTTGGGTTGTGTGTGTGTGTGTGTGTGTGTGTGTGTGTGTTTAAAGCTCACAGTGGTTTGAGCTGTTGAAAAATCTGACCACAACCAAGTTACTGAGCCTTCGGGGCCTCCATTTCCTTAACTGTAAAATGGGGATAGTCTTGTTCTCACCTGGAAGCAGAGGTATAATACACGTGGAGTGCTGGGCACGCTCCTACACCAAAAGCTAGCTTCAAATTCAAGAGCAGTCAGAGGTAAGTCGATCCTTACTTGGTCCTGACTTTCTATAAGGAATACACCTAGAATGAGGTTGTATGATCCACACGGAGCATCCTGAGTTCTTCTGTGCCCTTTTCTGTTTAGCAAATCGGTAATTTTTTGCAGGGGGCGGTGGTTACCAGGGATTGAACTCAGGGGCACTCTACCACTGAGCCACACCCCTAGCCCTATTTTGTATTATATTAAGAAACAGGGAAGGAAGAGTTCTCTTACTCATGTAACTACCCTGCGCTTCCTATCCTCCTGCCTCAGCCTCCCAAGCAGCTGGAGTTACAGATGAGCACTCAAATCCGTGAATTTTTAAGAGGAGTAAACTGAATTTCTGGGAAGACGTCATATTCTCAATGCACAAGGAGTGCTTCCTATTTGAAGAAGCCTGGATAACAAATCCTTCTATAAAGTAGTAATTTCTTGGGGCTGGGATTGTAGCTCAGCGGTAGAGCACTTGCCTCGCATGCGTGAGGCCCTGGGTTCGATCCTCAGCACCACATATAAAGCAATAAAATAAAGACATTGTGTCCATGTACAACGAAAAAAATATTTAAAAAAAAAAAGTAGTAATTTCTTTCTGATGAGCATTATTATGAGCTTATCTTTTTCTTTAAAAATTTTTTTTCCCTAATGAATTTAGATATTTCTATGAATCTGTACATTGCAGTGCAAACAGCAGCAGGCGCTGGGCCAAGCCAGCCTCCAGGTTGGTCCAGCACTAACTGTAAACCCTGGTAAGCCACATGCACTGGCACAAACCCCACAGGTGATAGTTTGCACTGTTGCTGTAGGAGGAATCCGAGGCCCTTGTCTGCATCTGCACTGCAGCAAACCCTTTCTCCGGTGAGGAAGGGAAGGCTCATTCTCTCTCTCTCTCTCTCTCTCTCTCTCTCTCTCTCTCTCTCACACACACACACACACACACACACACCACTCTCAAATAGCTCAAAATAGGAAAAGTGCTGAAATAAAGCCGTGAATTCAAAGGACCAGAGCGCATCTGAGGCCTTCACAGCTCTACAACTCAGTGATTCCATGTGGATCACGAATCCAGCAACATCCAGGCTAGCGTTCATTGGCCTCACTTTCTAAATGTCTACTGTTCTGCACTCACTCTGTCCAGCAGGGCCTTCTTAGTACCATCCGGGGGGAGTTGGTGGTATTAGGTAATTGGGAAGGTAAACTCCCCCCCCCCCAGGGGCTGTAGATATACCCTAAGCAAGGGGAAAGATGTGACTTCAACAATTAACAGTAGACATCAAGCTTGCCTCTGGAGTAACCCACGTATTTGCCAGAACAAATGTATTCTATCCAAAATTCACGCTTACAGGGTTAAAACATCCTGTCAGAAATTAATGGATAAAATAGAAAAAGATGAAGAAAAAGGCCCAACCTCTCTGCTATTTTCTGTGATCCTCCCTCCTTGTGGTCTGAAAGATGGTGCACTTTGTGTAGTGGTCAAGTGCAGGCTGTAGTACCATGGGGTAGGAGTCTTAGCCTCAATTTCTTATCTGAAAAGTGGAGATTTCAATGACAGTTGCCTCTATTATTACATCAGCAGATACATGTGAATCTCTGGAATACACAGCACTTAGTGAGTTCTCATCAGTTGGTGTCAGCTTTTATTATTAAGACGTGACCTGCCTTTAACCCAAGAGCCTACGACTGGTATGACATAACCAATATTGCCAAGCTGAAATTCTGTTGTCTCTGTATTCGCTTGCTGGGACTACCATAACAGAGTACCACAGTCTGCGATCCTGAAACAACAAACTTGTTTCCTCATCGCTCCGGAGGCTGGAAGTGCAAGATCAGGGTGTTGGCAGGTGGTTTCTCCTGAGGCCTCCCCTTGCTTGGGTCTTTCTTCTCCCTGTGTCCTCACTCGGCTTCTCCACTGGGCATGCTGTCTCCTGTCTCTCATACGTAGTAGCCATTGGGTTAGGGCCTACTCTAATGACTTCCTTTAACCTTACTGACCTCTTTAAAGACCCTATTTCCAAATCAGTTACATTCAGAGATGCCGGAGGTTAGAAACAGCATATGAATTTGGGGAGGACACAAGCCCATAACAACATCTGTATCAGTATAAGCATGGCATGCATCAAGTATTTAAAAGTAACAGAGGCTCCTGTTTGTACACACAGGAATATAAATAAAAGAATGGGAAAACAGGCTCCTTCCAGACCTCTAGCATACTTTCCCTGAGGTGCAGCAACTGGGCTCTCTGTTCCCTGGTTAAAAATAAAATAAAAAAAAATAAAATAAATTCTCTCACTGTCTGTAACTAATAAAAATCAAGCAAAGGTAAGCGTTATAACACCCGCGGAATTGACAAGTGTGATATACTTGTGGACTTAGTTCATGAAGCTTCGATAATGTAGACCAACAGAAATCTGCTGGAATCTGACTTTTTCCAGGCTAGGAGGAAATGCTGCTTTGGTCCTTGACTGGTTGGGTCCAGCATTGAACTTTGTGATCTATCAATTTATGAAGAAACAGAAGGATGCTTCACCAGGGCAGATTTCTACTTTGTCTTCATTAGGTCCAGCAAGTGATGGAGCCATCCTTCCCCACTGTCCTCTTTAGAAATTTCCCTTTAAACACCTTGTCCAGGATTTTATGGGATACGTCACTCTTGCCATTGTGCAAGAGAAGATAGGGTTAATTATGCAATCAACTTCTATTTTAAATTCTCTTAACTCGATAAGTTTAGATGTATATTCATGATCCTTTCAAATGCTTTTCTGCTGAGTTCTTTTAGACTCTCATTTTGGGATTTGCTAAATATGTCAGCCCAAGGAATGTATTTGAACAGCATAAAATTTCATTAGCTATTGGTCACCACATTGCTTGAGCATGAAGCTTTCAAAGAAAATTAAAGTAAAAAAAAAAAAAAAAAAGATCTGGTATTGGTTATTAACTCCACCTCAGGGTGACTTCTCTTCAGGGGCAATTAAATAGCAGCTCTGGGCTGTTAAGTTTAGTGGCTTTACTTGTAGATGGTACACTCTTCTTCAAGGACAACCTCAGCTCAGATCTCCTGTGATTTTACGTGATGGCGTCAAAGCTGCCTCTGCAAAACCAGGTTTTGTTCAAAATTATAGATGTGACCACATCTGTGTGCTCTGACCTTTCTTCTTTAAGAAACAACTTTTGCACCAGGTAAATGCCCTTTCTGTGGAATTTCCATAGAACGCTGGGGACATCCTGTGGTCAGTATGGTTTAAGGCAGCCCATCTCAGGGAATAAAGAAAATAAATGTCCCATGTAAATCCTAGTTTGTTTGCAAGCCCAAAATGAAAGAAAGAAAGGAATGTATGTACGTATGCATGTTGTGATTTCAAATCAGTTTTACAGTATAGACATCTCTTTTTGTGATCAATGCAATATTTCATTGAATGTGGGTGGAACCAGATCTGGTAATGGGCATTTTTTTTAAAGGATAGATTTTGAAAATGGAAGCAAAATACAGTTTCACTTAAACAGAGGCAGGGTACCACGTTGTTGGGCATTGCTCTTTGATCCTACCTGGTGCCTACTGTTGTAAGTTAGCCATAGATTGGCTCAACTTCTAGTCCTCACAGGAGATGGCCATTTGCAAAAAAAAGCACCCAGCATGGCTTATCAGGGAAACAATGGGTATTTGGGCAGTTTTGCACCACAGATAGTGTCCCAGTGACACTAAATTGGAGACATTTCATTGTAAATGTGATGTTGCATTTGATGGTTTCCCTTGGCAAAGTACTGAGCCTCCCACATTGAATAGAGGCAAAGAAATGGAACTTGGGGAGAAAGCCAGTCACCAGAGAAGCAGACCAAAGGGGCTCGTAAAAGCATTTGTCAGTCATTTAGAATCATAACTCAGTTCTGCACACATGCTACCAGGAGCAACTAGCTTGGCTTAAGCATTGGAGAGCAGGCAGTGGAGTTTATGTTGTTCTTCTGTTTATTAAAAACGGATGGGAGCACTTGACAGAAAAATCAAACTTCTGGTCATGGCTCATTAATCCCTGTTGTATCTGTCAGGGGTATGTGTTCCGAGTTCCAACACGCCTCCAGAAACAAGAACGCTGCTGAGCTTTGGTATTTTCTCTAATTTTGAATGGAAAAAGACATGCCAATCACTTCGGAGGAGAGATAGACTAGGAGGTTATTTTTAACTCACCTGCTTCAGTGGTCGTTAAATATAAGTGAGTTGGTTTAAGAGAAAAATGATTATGGTTAATAATTTTATTGCCCATATTTGTTGTAGAGCTTTCTTTGGCAGAAGCAGAAACATACAATTGAGTGTGGAATAGAACTAGATATTATGGCCCTTTTGTGAAAAGCCCAGTTCCTGGAGACTGATCTTCCAGGGAGCCTTTGAAGACTTCTTATATGTCAAATGGTCACAGAAGTGAAGCCCTCTATTAAATAATCTCCAGCCTCCTGAGGTGGATATGGAGTTAAGACACTGGTCAATGTAAGCATGTACACCAACTCAGAAGACAGGACCACTGGTCCTTCAATTCCTTTCTTGGGAACAATTATCATTTGTAAGAAAACATAGTCTCAAAGCCTTCACTCCATGCCTGCAGCATCAGCAAGACCACAGGATCAGGAGAAACGGGACCCCAGGTCCAGAAGTAACACTGTTGTTCCTGCTCATTGAGGCTTGGGACCTGAAGGCCGTACTTCTGACCCTCCCAGAGCCCCTCCTTGTGCACAAAATGTGTACCAGGACACCTACTAGTGCATACCTCTGAGGACTTCATAAGGATCAATGAAACCACAACAGCTCCAGCCCCAGAGAAGCACTAAGGAAAAGTTGTCCTTGACAACGCTGTTGGGTTTTTGTTTGTTTGTTTGTTTGTTTTTTCATGGAGAACATTGCTGGCTCTAAATTGTGTGCTTTCTGCACAGGATTCTCAAGCTGCATTCCCGGAGTACATGGGGAGTGGAAGGGGGAGGTTGGAGAAGGGTCTTGCCAGGTCGGCTTATTCCATTGGTTAGGGCAATAATTGAACTCATACTTTTGAACTCTATTCTGGGTTGGTGCTGTGATTGATACAGGGCAGTTTTAAATGTCATCTCTGTACTCAATAAACTTAAATCTAAATCATGTTAGTCAGGAAACGCTCTGTGCAGGCAATCTTAAGTCAGTAGCTTTAAAGTAAAGTAGGTGAAGCCCCGAAGGAGTGCCTAGTGGAGTGGGAACTCAGGAGGGAACAAGGACTCAAACCAAGCACCTGTTACCCATTTGGATTTACCCCTTCCTTATGCATTTCTGATTCTTTTCAAATTTATTTTTTGTTGAGAAATATACCCAGTGGGTCCCTTCCTTTGCCTAATATTCTCTACCAAGGGAGAATTGAAACCAAATCATCTGAGCATGGAACAGGTCTCAGATAGAAGTGAGACGCTCTAGTGATCTCTACTATTGGGGTCTTTTTTTTTCACCTATGACCCAAATTCTAAGTAAATTCTTTTGAAGATAATTCCCAAACACCCACAATGGTGAGTACAAGCCATAATGCCAAGTTTGCAGGAGATACCCGGGTAAGCTGGCTTCTCTATCAAGGAGGCTGCATTCCAGGCGGTGATGGGCTTTGTATTCAAAAATAAGCCTAAGGTAAGGTAGTTAATGTTAAGTGACTGCTATGGTTCAAGTGTATCCCTCACAGGTTCAGGTGCTGGAGGCTGGGTCTCTGGTGCAGCAGAGTCCAGGCAGTAAATCTTTAAAGAGCTTAAGCCTAGCAGGAGGTGCTTAGGTCTTGGGGACACTGTCTTTAGAAGGGCTTAATGCTGATCTTGCAAAGTATGTTAGTTCTTGAAGAAGCAGGTTGTTATAAAGCAAGGTCACTTTGCACACCTGGCCCCTTGAGCACATGGTTAACTCTTTTTCCATTTCTCCATGTTGTGATGCAGCCAGGCGGCCCCTACCAGTAGTCAAAGAAATGGGGCCACCTGATCTTGGGCTTTCAGCTTCTAGAACTGTGAACTAAATAACTCTGTATGAAGTCCAACAGCATCGTGTGATCTGTGATGCTAAGACAAAATAGAATAACACATGCTGGCAAAACAGGGCAGACAGAGTTCAGAAGAGGAGGGAGCCTTTTTCTTAAGGTCAGTCCAGAAAACTTTCTGAACCAGGAGATGCTGTTTTAGCTGGGTGTTAGAAAACAATTAGGAGCTGAACCTGGGTGACAGAAGGGTCTACTAGAATATGTTCCAAGTGATGGGACGAGCAGAGCACAAGCCAGGGGCCAAGGTACTGTGGTATTTACACAGAAAAGAGTATTCCTACAAAGAATCCTCTGGAAATCTCCGCTTGGGAAGTACAAACAAAAATATTTCAAGGAAAGCTTTGCAATGAAACTCTTATCCTGCTAACCTTGTCAAACCAGTTCTTTCTATGCGAAGAGGTGCATCCAGATTTGGGGATCTAATTAACCCTGCGGGTTTTATTTACATTATAACTCAAACCTGTTTATCCCTCCCTTTCTCACTGGGCCAGACACTGAATCTGAGGACTGTGGGCAGCAGCATCATAAAGGAGCATCGAGGCTGTGAGCCGTATTTTCAATTTTTATTAGCATTTCTTATTTGCCCACAGCCTGATTTCTTTTAGGCTTGACATAATTTGCATGATTGAGTTAATCCAAGTGTGAAATGCAGTAGGGACCCGATTCAATGGGTGGCCGGAAAGGCAGCATTATTAGGACATAAAAGAGATGGAGCAGGGCTCTGCCCCCGCAACTCCAGGTGCAAACAGACTACAATGGGGGACTCTAACTGATCTGCAGGACGGGAACCTCCAAAGAATGAACTGTGTGTGCTTCGTGTAGGAAATGCATTTTTCAAGGGCCTTCTGCACCAAACATGTCTCAGTCTGGTGCTATATTTGAGGTGGGCAAAGACACCCTCCGTGAGATATCAAAAATCTCTCTGCTTCACTCCTCTAGCATTCCCGGCAAAAGGGATATTTTCAGCACACCCTGTACATCTCTATCTTTATCTATATGTCTATCTATATTTATACTTTTTATTTTAAAATAATTTTAGATCCACAGAAAAGTAGTACAAAAAGTTCTCATCTACCTATCACCCACCTTCCCCTAATGCTAACGTTATATGTTATGATCGCACAATTATCGAAACTAAGACATTGAAATTAGTTCAGTACTGTGAATCAAAATACTAATAAAAGAAAAATTCTGAGATGGACCCAATTTAATTCCAAGGACTGGGGTATAGAGGGGTGGAGAGGTGGGGAAGGTTGTTTCACATTTTTGAATGCATGTTACAGTCTGAACTCAAATCCCATCCAGTCCCCCTATACATTCTGCTTACAATCCCAGTGAATCCAGAAGCAGCAATTACTTCTCATCTGGGCTGCCCCTTCGATCCCAAAGCTTTTCCCACTCCAAGTCATCCCACACCTCTTACCTATAGCCAATGTGGTTTCTATGTGGACTACTTGTGCTTCTTTCCCCCAAGGTTTTTTACTCTAAGTCCACTGGATGTATTTCCAACTGTTACCCAGTCCTGCTGCTGGTCACTGTGGAATTTTTCCCAGGACCTGGTACGTTTTCTGGTTAGCATTAGAAACTCCTTGGTCTCAGGAGTTTTGACATTATTCAGAACTACTCAGTGTTTCCACTCATGTCCCTTTATTCATTTTGAAAGAGATGTTTCACACTTACTTATTTTGATCATCATCTTTAACCAATAAAAAATGCTTTGCCTGCCTTCCTTCCCTCCCTCCCTCTTTTTCTTCTTTCTCTCTCTTTTTCTTTCTATCTCTCTCTCTTTTCCTCCCCCTTCCCTCTCTTTCACTCCTTCCCTTCCTTCCTGCCTTCCTTCCTTCCTGCTGTCTTGCCCAGGCTGGCCTCAAACTCGTGGGTGGAAGTAACCCTCATGCTCCAGTCTACCAAACATCTCCAATACAGATACCACTTTTACAGTGCTGGGAATTGAACCCAGAGCCCTGAGCATGCGAGGCAAGAAAATGGCATTCTTGATTACATTTTGCAACCCAATGACCTTGTCTGATTTTTGGATTAATCAGAGTACAAAATATATTTCCCACGAAGCCAGCCAAGAGCCTCAGAGACCCTCCCATTGCACCCGGCATCTGCGCTGGTGTCTCTGGGGACAGATCTTCTGTTCAGCCGTTCTTGGAACATTGAGAAGTCCGAAAACCCAGCTCCAAGGAGCAGCTGCAAATCTGCTAGCAATCAATTAATTGTGGCCAAGGAGAGCAGCTGTCTTCAGAGATCTTCAGACCTGAAAGAAAGACCTCGAAAGGCAGCATAAGAACATTCAGAGCAGTGTTCAGTGGGGATTTTTGCCAGTGATAGTTCTTGCCTTTCTCATTTTTTTTTTTTGGCTGGGGTCGGGGGTACGAGGGATTGAACTCAGGGGCACTCCATCACTGAATCACACCCCTAGCTTTATTTTGTATTTTATTTAGAGACAAGGTCTCCCTGAGTTACTTAGTGCCTCGCTTTTGCTGAAGCCAGATTTAAACTCCTCAGGTGATCCTCTTGCCTCAGGTGATCCTCCTGCTTCAGCCTCCCAGGCCACTGGGATTGCAGGAGTGCGCCACCGAGCCCGGAGCCTTTTTCTTTTTTACTGCAAGTTTCTTTCATGAAAGTATGTATTCCCTTTATAATATCAATAATTTTTTACAGTAATTCCACTGTTTTGTTATAAATTTTACATTAACAAATTTGTCAATGCTCTTAAAATTACATCTTAAATCTCATATTTAACAAGCTTTAAATATTATTACCTATAAACTAGACAGCAATTATATGTGTCAAGATAAATAACAGGATATTTCATTTGTTCTAAAGCCATAATTTAGGAAAAAGCATATTTTGTTGGCAGATTAATTTAAAAGTGATACATTGTCTCATCCTTGCAAACTCAATGTATATTAAAATACATTACAATTACAATAAGCACCCATTACTATATCAAATGTACTGGAAAACCATTTCATGACCTGATATTTAGAAATCATTTATAAAATCAACCGCTTTATTTTTATAATTTTTGCTTCTCTCCCCCTCAATGACAAGAGAAGGAAGAAAAGTTTCGTGCTGATATTTGTAAAAACTGCAAAGAATACATCAAGAGTGTAGACAGTTTTCCATTTTAAATTTCTGAGAGGAAACAAGTCAAATTGGATGCACTTTCTCTTTTTAACATTGAATTCTGAAGCACAGGTGACGGGGTCATGTGCACTACAAGGCATTCTATGGATCAATGCCGACAACGATGAGAGGAATATGCGACCCATTATCATTTTGTGCTCCTTATTAACCATTTTGCAGGATCAATGTCTTTTATGCTTCTCTTTCTAGCCAAACGGCCAAATATAAGCTCCAACTGCACAATATGCAACTATTTATTTTATTTTATGCAAAATAAAAGTTAAATCTGCCAAGTGGTGAAAAGCGTCAGCAGTTGGAAGTGTCTATGTGGACAACAAATCAGCTGAGTCATTAGCAAGTCTGTCCAGGTCCATTTCCAGTTACTATAACTAAATACCACAGATTGAGTAATTTATAAAGAAAAGATGTTTATTTGGTTTATGCTTCCTGAGGCTGGGCAGCCCAAGAGCATGGCACCAGCATCTGGTGAGGGCCTTCATGTTGCATCATAACATGGCAGAGAGCATCACCTGATGAGACAGAGCATCCTCGCTAGAATCTCTCCTCTTCTTCTTAAAAAGCCACAGTCTCATTGAATTATGGCCTCACCCTTGTAGCTGCATGTAACCTTAATTACCTCTGAAAGGTCCCACTTCCAAAAAACTAGAGCTAGCTTGTTTCCATTCTCTTAATGCCTTGCACTGGGGATTCAATTTCAATCTGAGTTTTGGTGAGGACATTCAAATCACAATTACCTCCATGAATCCAAAGATACCCCCAGGCACACTCTCTAGATACCCATTGGAGGGATCACAAACTGTTTAAAGGGCCAAACATTTCCAAGAGTTATTTTATTTATAAATCCATTGAACTATGTAACATCTTAAAACCTAGGACAGGGAAAAGCCCATGACAGATCTTTGGATATCTGGGGACAGGGAAGGAAGGAAAGTAGAAGGGAAGAGGCACAGATTAGAGGCTTCATTTCTTGCTATTGAGGAAGCTCCCATCAATTTAATTGCTTTTGATTCCTTTCTCTCTCAGGGCTCCTGTATCAGAACATCCTTGTTTCCCAAATCCACAAGAGTTTTCTACAAAAAATTCCCAACAGATCACTCCACTTGAGGAAGACTGGTGGCCAGGTGGGGCAGAAAAGATAATAGAAACTGATGTACTCAAGAAAAAAACATTTCTAAAAATATCACTATGTTCTGTATTCTAGAAAGAAAAAAATATAACTCAATCTGGCTGGAAAGGTTTGTGTGTGGCCATGGACGTGAACATTGAAATATTCACTGTCACAGACATAATGCTTCAACAATAAGCAAAGTAATAGAGTTTGGCATTTTTATTTTGTTTGTTAAAATTTTATCCACAGAAAAGCTTGGATTCTTACATCAATTCTGCTTTCCTCTTTCCGAAGATACAAGCAAATAGTTCAATTTTCAGATCTTAATGTGATCAAGTTGTTAAAACTACCTGCCACAGTAGCATGTGCTATAACTTCTAGTAAGAGATAAAGAATTTCTTTTATAAGGGTTAACCTTCAACTTCTGGGAAAGGAAATGAATAGGAAAACATCTGTTTCAGGACAAATTATAAAAGAAAAATTTTTATATCATGCACTGGCCACTTCTCAATTGACATGTGACTTGGCCAACTCAGGTCTGATGGTCAACTTCCATCTGGTGTTCTAGCTGAGGCTAAGCTGTATCAGAAGACAAGCCATGGAACTGTTTCAGGAGACTGATGGAATCTGAGCTTTCCAGCACTACCCAAGGCCCCGCGATGCCGTTCTCACTCAGCCATCACCTTAGCTTTGAGATTGCAGATTTGAAGGAAGCACTGCCCTTGCCTCTTTAATAAAAAGAACTAGTAGGAAAGGCTGCACCCTTCCCAGGAAAGTTATTCACGCACTCAGATCTGTATATGCCAGGAAAAAAAAAACCTTTGCTCTGCCTGCCTGCTGACAGTGGGTAAAAGAATATTTTAGTAACATATTTCCTTCTTACAAAATTTATACTTTTTATTATGGAAATATACAACACATACACAAGTAGAAAGAATAAAGCAATAAGTCCCCATGTGTCTATCACTCAGGTTCAATAATTGATTATCTAAAGAGGCCCAATATCTGGATCCTGCTCATTTACCATCTACCAAGAAACTTCACTGGCTTTTTAAAAAATGGCCGCCCCTCCAAAAAAGAAAAAAAAAATCTCATCTAAAATAAAATTCACTGTACCAATCATTTTTTTGTGCCGCAGATCCCAGAACCCCTGAGCTGCCTCTATACCCCTGAATAATTCCCTACATCCTCCCCTCTCCCTGGCATCACCTCTCCATTCTGTTTCTGTAAGTCTGATTACTTTAGATACACTCATATAGGTGGAACCATACAGTATCTGTCATTTGTGTCTGGCTTATTTTACTTTGCAAAATTTCCTCAAGATTCCTGTAGGTTGTAGCTTCTTACAGGATTTTATTTGTCAAAGGCTGAGTGATATGTCATTGTATATGTACACCTGTTTTGTTTTGTTTTGTTTTGTCTTTTTAATCCATCTATCTGTCAATGAATGTTTAGGGGGCTTCGTCTCTTGGCCTTTATGAATAATGTTACTAGGAAAATGGGTGTGCAAAATGTCTCTTAGTCCCTGCTTTGAATTCTTTCGAGCATATATCCAGAAGTGGGATTGCTGGGTATATGACAATCTGTTTTTAATTTTTTGGGAGGAGGTACTGGGGATTGAACTCAGGGGCACTCGACCACTGAGCCACATCCCCAGCCCTATTTTGTGTTTTATGTAGAGACAGGGTCTCACCGAGCTGCTTAGCTCCTCACCGTTGCTGAGGCTGGCTTTGAACTCACGATTCTCCTGTCTCAGCCTCCCAAAGTGCGGGGATTACAGGCATGCGCCACTGCGCCTGCCTTGTTTTTAATTTTTTTTTTTTTTAAAGGAAATGGCATGCTGAGTAAAATGGCTGATTAAAACTGTTGTGTACATAGACCATGTTTCATATTCTATTCATCAGTTGATGGACACCTAAGCTAGTTCCATAGTTTGGCTATTGTGACTTGTGCTGCTATAAACAAAGGTGGGCATGTTATTACTACAGTATGCTGACTTTCGTTCTTTCAGGTAAATACCAAGAAATATGATAGCTGGGACATATGGTGCTTCCATTCCTAGTCTTTTGAGGAAACTCCATGCTGATTTCCACAGTAATTGTACTAACTTAAGTTTCATCAGCAGTGTATAAATGTTTGTTTTTTTCCCCTAGATTCTTGCCAGCATTTATTATTATTTTGCCTAATGATGATTGCCACTCTAACAAAGGTGAGAAAAACTCTCAGTGTAGCTTTAATTTGCATTTCTCTGATAGCTAAAGATATTGAATATTTTTCATATATTTGTTGGCCATTTGTATTTCTTCTTTTGAGAAATGCCTGTTTAGTTCACTTTCCAATTTGTTGATTGGATGTGTGTGTGTGTGTGTGTTAAGTTTCTTGAGTTCTTTATATATTCTGGATATTAATCCTCTGACAGGAGAGTAGGTAGAGACTTTCTCCTACTCTGTAGGCCTCTTTTCACACTCTTAATTCTTTAATTTGCTGTGCAGAAGCTTTCCAGTTGATTCCATCCCATTTATTAATGGGTTTATTTACCCACTTTAGGAGTCTTATTGAGAAAGTCAATGCCTGCATCTATGTGTTGAAGTGTTAACCTACACTTTCTTCTAGTAATTCAAATTTTCTGGACTAATTCCTGGGTCATTGATCCACTTTTGAATTCATTCTTCTATATATGAATATCCAGTTTTCCCAGCACCATTTATTAAGAAGATTGTCTTTTCTCCAACACGCTTTGGGGGCCTTTGTCAAGGATAAGATGACTGTGTATCTGTATGGTTTGTCTCTGTGTCTTCTACTCTGTTCTATTTGTCTACATATCTGTTTATGCCAGTGACTATATCATTTTAGATTATGATAAACATTGTGTGAGGGTTACAGTTTTTCCATATCCCTGCCAATATTTGTTATTTCTGTTTTCTTTTTTTCTTTATTTCTGTTTTTAATAGGGGCCATCTTTACAGGTGTGAAGTGATATTTCATTATGGTTTTGATTTTGCATTTCCCTCACAATTAATGATATTGTTTCATATGCTTATTAGCCATTTGTATATCTTCATTGGATAGATGTGCATTCAGATTGTCATTCTATTTTTAAATTAAGTGTTTTGACCTTTTGTTATTGAGTCACAGTAGTTCTTTATTGTATCCTGGTTATTAACTCCTTCTGCATACATGGTTACAAACACTTTCTCCTCTTCTGAAGATTGCTGCTGATTGTTCCTTAGTTGCACAGAAATTTTTACGTTTGCTAATAGTCCCACTTGGCTATTTTTGCTTTTGATACCTTTTGATGACTTGTGTGTCATACTCATAAAATCATTGGCAAATCCAATGTCATGAAGCCTTCCTTCTATGTTTTCTTTTAGGAGTTTTATGGTTTCAGATTTTTAACTCATTTTGAGTTGATTTTTGTACATGGTGTAAGGTGAGGATCTAACACTTTTCTTTGGCATGTGACATCCAGTTTTCCCACCACCATTTGTTGAAGAGACTGTCCTTCCTCCATGGTGTGGCCTTGGCACTTGTCAATGAACATTTCACCATACATAAGAGGAGAATATCTCTGGACTCTGTTTTGTTACATTGATCTAAATGTCCATCTTTATACCAGTGTCATTCTGTTTTGATTACTGCCACTTTGTAATATGTTTTAAAAACAGTAAATATGAGGCCTCCAGTTTTGTTCTTTCTCAGGATTACTTTGGCTATTTATGGTCCTTTAAAATTGCCTTATGATTTCCTTTTTGACTCACTGGCTGTTCCAGAGTAGGTTGTTTTTCATATTTGTGAACTTTTCTGTTGTCCTTTTGTTATTAATTTTTTGTTCCATGCTATAGTGATAGAAAAACACACTTGGTTGGTATGATTTTAATCTTCTTAAAATTTCTTAAGACTTGTTATGTAGCCTAACATGTGATCTATCTTGGAGGACATTCTATGAGCACATGAGAAGATGTTCTATGTGTTGCAGCTGCTGGGTGAAGTGCATGTACATGCCTGCTAGGGTCTGCTGTTCCATGCTGTAGTTCAAGGCCTGTGTTTTCTTTCTTAGGGTTCTTTTATCCTTTATTGAAAATAGGCTATTCAAATCTCTTATAATTATTGTGCTGCTCTCTGTTTCTTCCTTCAATTCTGTCAATATTTGCTTCATATATCTGGATGCTCTAAGAGTATGGGCACAAATATTTGTAATTGTAATATCACCCTAGCAAATGAACTATTTTATTGTTACGTAATTTCCTTTGCCTCTTGTGACAGTTTTGACATAGTCTTGTTAACTGATATAAATATGTCCATCTCTGCTCTCTTTGGGTCCTCATTCGTACAGAAATATCTCTTTCTATACTTTCATTTTCCATTTATTTATGTCCTTAAGTCTAAAGTAGAACTTTATAGGCACCATAGAGTTGGATTTTGTTTGTTTATTTACTTAGTCACTCACATCTTTTAATTGGAGAATTTAATTCATTTATCTTTAAAGAAATTGTTGATTAGGAATGACTTGCTACTTCCTTTGTTAATTTTCTGTCTGTCATAGCTATTTTGGCCCTTTTTTCCACTATTGCTCCTTTTCTTTGTGTTTTGTTAACTTTTGTTCAACATACTTTGAGTATTTCTTCATTTTCTTTTGTGTATTTTCATACATATTTTCTTTGTAGTTCCCATGAGTTCACATAAAACATCCTATAGTTATGACAATCCATTTGAAGCTGATGTGTTCAATCACATGCAAAAACCCAACTCTTACATCTCACACCTACACACTTTATGTTATTGATATCTTGTAATTTTAAAAAATGTGTATCCCTTAACATCACTTGTTATGGTTATTTTTTAATCTTTTGTCTTTTAAATTCTGTATCAGAATTAAAAGTGACGTATGTACCACCATTACAGTATTAAGTATATTCTGTATTTGTCTCTATTGTATTACCATTACTAGTGTGCTTTATAGTTTTGTATGTTTTCATGTTGTTGTCTAATGTCCTCTCATTTCAACTCGGACTCCCTTTAGCAATTCTTTTAAGGCAAGCTGAGGGGTGATGAACTCCTTCAGCTTCTGTTTATCTGGAAAAGTTGTTATATCCTTCTTTGAAGGATAATTTCGCAGAATATAGTATTCCTCATTGGCATTTTTTTTTCAGCAGTTTTTTTAAAGATATCATCTTACTCTCTTTCAGCCTATAAGGTTTCTTCTGAGAGATCTGCTGATGATCTTATGGAACCTCCCTTGCACATAACAAGTTTCTCTTCTCTATTTATAGGATTCTCTTTGTTAAATTTTTAGCTGTTTGATCATATGTCTCAGTGTGCACCTCTTTGGGGTAATACTATTTGGAGACCTTTGAACTTTTTGAATTTGAATTTCCATTTTTTCCTTTAGACTTGGTAAGTTTTTATCTGTTATGTCTTTAAATAAACTCTCTACCCATTTCTCTCCCTCCCTCCCTCTCCCTCTCCCTCTCCCTCCTTCCTCCTGCTTCTCTCCTCCTTCTGGAATACCCATGATGCATATGTTGGCCTGTTTGATGGTGTACCATAAGTCCCATAGGCTTTCTTTACTTGTCTTCTTCTTCTTCTTCCCCCTGTCCTCCTCCACCTTCTCCTTTCAATCTTCTGGTTCAATAATTTTAAATGACCTGTTTTTGACTTGATCAAGTTTGCTGTTGACTCACGTTAGTAAGTTTTTAAGTTCACTTTAACATCCTTCAACTTCAGGATTTGTTTAGTGCTTCCTCAAAGTTTCTACCTCTCATTATTCTCATTTTATTCATTCACCATCTTTCTGATTTTGGTCAGATGTTAGTCTGTGTGTTTTTTTTTTTTTTTTTTTTAATTCATTGAGCATCCTTGTGACACTTATTTTGAATTCTTTTTCTGTAATTCCTACATCTCCCTTTCTTTAGGGTCAGTTTCTGGACATTTGATGTGTTACTTTGGGTTATGTTTTACTGTTTCTTTTTAGGCCTTGCCATCTTCTGTTGGGATCTTGGCATTTAAAAAATCAGTCACCTCTCATAATTTATTTAGTCTGGTTTTGTACAGGGAAAACTTTCACCAATTATCCATGCTAGAGATTCTGCTGAACTCTCAAGGTTTTCCTGGGATATATCTTCTCTGAGTATGATGTGTGTAATCTCATAATTGAAGAGGTGTGTCAGTTTCTACTTGAAAGCTCCCTTCCAGTGTCTGTCTGTGGTACTGCAGACAGTGGTACTCAAGCAACCCATATTTATCACTTTCATTCTCAGCAGCATCCAATTCATTTCATTGTTCTTGGATTCACACAATGTAGAGACCATCCTTGGACAGCTTGCTCAAATGTCAGAATGTTAGGCCAATATTCTACTCCTCTTTTTATTGGTCCAGGAAGTAATATGAGTTGGGAGTGTTCTCCAAATTATTCTGTGTTGTGCTGAGAGCAGGCATTTTGGTGAATGAGTACCAGAAATTTTCATACTGGTCTCTGATGTACTTGACTTCATGCTTACTTGGAACAGTGTCTCCATGGGTAAGGAGACACTGGGGCTTCCTTATTCCACCATATTGCTGATGTCACTCTCTTGAAAAGAATTCCCAGATACTATAATTTCCTCCATCAACATTAGAGAAAGTATCCCTAAAAGATTCTATTTTAAATACAACAAATGTTAACAAAGTTATTTGATACATCAAAGTGTCAACTACTATTAAAATTTTCTACACAGTCTCAATTATTTATTAAAAATTCTTTCTTTTCAAATCAGAATCTAAACAAGGTCTAAGTTGTATTTAGCTGATGTGTCTTTTAAGTTACTTTTAATCTATTGGTCCCTGACTCTTTTTTTCCCCTTTGTTTTTAGTTTATTTAAGAAACCATTTGCTTCACAGAATTTTCAACCTTCTGGATTTTCATTGCATTCTTGTGATATTTTTCAATGTGTTCCTCTTTCCCCTCTATTTTCTATAAACAAACAGTTAGTTTTAGAGACTTGTTGAGACTCATATTTGTGTTATGTACTCCCTGTTACATCAGGAGGTCATAATATCTGGCTGCCTCTCTCCCTCTTTTTTTTTTGTAATGTTAAGTTTGATAAGTAGGTTTAGACATTATCACACAAGTATGTCCATTATAATTTTCCCCTGATGGTTTAGTAGTCATTAGTGACTGTTAGCTAGATCCTTTTATTTGGAATTTAAAAATGATTATATTCTATTTCTACCATCCTTTTCAGAAGCACATTTTTTAAAAAAAAAAACAAGGTATAATTCTGTGGGCTTCCATTGTCTCATATATAAAATGGGAATAATAACACCTGCTTTGCCTTCTGTACAAAAATGTTGGATGAAAGCATAAAGCATTTGGTAAGCTGAAGTCATTACACAAAGGTGTGGTAGATATCATTATTGATCCCCCAATATCCATTCCCCTTCAGAGGAAGCACAAAAAGCAATCACACTAGTAACTGATCTAGGAATGGGCTTATGATCATACTCTTATGGATCACTCATGAGAGGAAGCTCCTGAAAAGCTCCAGGAAAAGATCCTTTACTCTCTGATTAAGTCACAGGCAGAGACAATAACACATTTTTGGTTTTGGGGTTTTTTTCGCATATAAACAATATCCTATCTGGAAATCTCACCTGTAATGGGATGGATGTTACTTGCTACTAGTATTGATACTACATTGAGGAGAAATGGCAAGGACTTGTATACTTGATGCTGTTACAAATATGCTGAATTGCCAACTGCAGAGCCTATGATTATTAAGAATTGCCTGTTATGAGAAGTAAAATATTTATTTTTGATAGTTAGTTCAAGTTGGAGTTTCTGGTGCAATATTAATCATTCTTAACTAGTACAGAAGGTCAGAATTATAATGTGCTGATGGTGATGAACATAGCAATAAAAAAACTACCAGGACAGAAGTCAATATTAGAGGTGTTGAATAGAATTTGATCATATAAAGATTCATTGTTAGTCACTGGTAGTCAGCACCTTTTGTGTGTGTGTTCTGTCTGAAGTATTGTACAAAATACTGATGAAATGTTTCAGAGAAATTGACAGGAATGGGTGATATGAGACTTCTAATTAAAAGCTATCAGCTCTGATTTTTGTCCTGGAAAAAGGTCCCAGCTCATAATTTCATAGTCCTTCTCAAATCTGGTTTCCCTTTTTTTTAAATGGGATCATTTTTAAATCACTTTGTGGGTTTATAACATTTATGAGTGGAGGAAGCATTGAGTTCAGCTGCGGCTCTGGAAAAGTGCTAGATGACTTCTTCGAATTGTGACTTCCCACACAAGGCTGTGAGACAATGTCAAGAGCACTTTCAAATGTACAATGTTTTTCTCATTTGAGGGACATTTTATTTTCAAAACACAAAATAATATGATGCATCTTAAAAGATATATTTAATATACTGATGCAAAAATTTAAATCCCAGCAATATTCTGTAGGCAGCTAGTCTCACATCTAACTTTGATAAAGCATCTCCTCATCCTAGATGGCAACATAAAATTGTATATATTGATAAATGTAAGTGAATGAATCAGAAAATCTTTAAGAGAATTTTAAGCCTATAAAGCACTACCAAAAGGTCTCACTGTTAACAGTCAAGGACGGGTGTGGGGATTCCAGAAACCACCATATATTAGTCAGCATCTTGTTACTACACTGAAACATCTAAGACAATTAACATACAAAGAGAAAAGGTTTATTTTGGCTCATGGTTTCTGGAGATTGCTGATGGAAATCAGGCATGTCCATTGCTTTGGGCCTCTGATGATAATGTCATATTATGGCTGGAGTTCATGGCAGAGCCTTGCAGAGCCTTGCAAGCAAGGAAGCAGAGAGAAAGAGAGGGTGGGGTTTCTGTTGCAATATGAATCATTCTTAACTAGTAGAGAAGGTCATGATTCCCTCCAAGGGAACCATCCCAATGACCTAAGGACCTCCCATTCCTCTCCAAGTTTCCACCACATCCCAATAGCACCACCTTGAGGACTGAGCTTTTAAGACATGGGCTTTTGGGGAGAACATATTTAAATCACAGCACACCACCTAGCAAAAAGAGCAGCCTTTGCAGGTTCCATTTTGACCTGCAAGTTTTTAAATATTACTTTTAATTTCAAGGTTATCTTAACAGAATTGAAAAGAGGAAAACATCTAAACTAATCTCCTTGTCCAAGAATGGAACTAATAGATGCCCAACTCAAATCCAAAGAAAGGACCAAATCAGAAAAGCATGGCAGACATGCATGTAGAAAATGGAAAAGAAAATTGGAAGTGGGAACCAGGAGCTGGCAACCTGCAGGGATGATGAAGCACCCAAATGGACACTAGGTTCCCTAGAAAAAAATAAAACTAAAGTCTAAATGCAGGACATACTATCTAAGATATCTCAAGAGAGAGAGATGTTTGGTGCATGGTGCTAGGCGCCAACAGAATTGCATAATGAGGTTATCAGGGAGGCCCAGCTAAGAAGAATAGCTCTGACTGGTACAGGTTTACTTCAAACTAGTGTGGTGATCCTGGACATTGAAGGAAATGGCTTATACTCCTGGATCCAGGCACCAGAATGACCTTGAGAAGACAATGAATGTAGAATGGGTGAAGCCTGAGTTGAGTCAAGACTGCCAGAACATAAAGTCTGCAGACAGAAAGGTGCTTGCTCACTATTTAAAATGGAATACAACCACTGAGGATCTGGAGACAGGAGTGCTAGAGTCAGGTACCAGGAGAGTAGGATATCAAACCAATATCTAATGGCAGAAGGAATACAGGCAGGATCAAGTTCTAGAATAACCAATTAGGGGGAGTCCAGTCCTTGTAAGAATAATTTTTTGTGTGGGAAAGAAAAATACTGGGGACTGAACTCAGGAACATTCTACCACTGAACTACATCCCCAGCCCTTTTCAGTTTTTAAATTTTGAGACAGGGTCTCACAAAGGGGCCCAGGCTGGCCTCAAACTTGTGCTCCTCCTACCTCAGCCTCCCAAGTAGTGGGGATTATCGATGTGTGTTACTGTGCCTGCTTTGGGGGAATAATCTTAAGTGAAGTTCCAGGGGAAATCTAAATCCAAGTCATTAAGCACTAACAAAAGAGCAAGGGCTACTGTTATCATCTGTCAGGAAAGAAAAGTGCTATGGGTAGTTACTTGCTAGAGCAGCTCCTTTGAACATATGATTCTCCATCCCTGCAGATGCTTCTCTCTGTTCTTGAAGTCTTGGATGGTGAGAAAAGCAGACAGCTATTTTCACTCCTGAGTCATTATGCAAAAAACATTTGTGGGAGTGACCTCTGAAAACCTTGGCAGTCATGAGAAGTATCCAGCTGAGACCAGGCTGGGAAATCTCGCATTTGGTCCTCCTGGGTCCTCCTTATCCTTCTCCAACTGGCTTCATGACCAGAGACTCTGACCTGTATCTGGGAGGGAGTCCCTGGGACTCCACTGTTCTCTGCTTCTGGTTGTTTGAACCATTAAAGAACAGCATCAGGAGGGAAAAGAGTGAAGGAAGGGTGTGTATGCCCTGGACATTGACCATTATTAAGTCACTATATACAAAAGGTCACAACTCCCATCAGGTAACTCATCCAGCCATATTCCCCTGCCCTTCACAGTTACATATTTAGGTATATGCATGTGTGCACACACGCATGCACACACACCTGACATCACTCTTCCCCCCTTCCCCATTGAGTAGGTCTGGTCAAGCTCCTGCCCTTATCCACAGGTACTTCACTATCCCTTCGTTATTTTTTCTAAAATTTGCCTTCGTAAGAAACCCTCTTCTTAAGCTCTGCTTGGTTACCCACCTCTGCATGTACCATTCGACAGGATTCTGAATAGCCTATGGACTCAACTAACCCCTGGCAGGAGAGTTGTTTTGTGTTTCTTTATTGCTAGATGGATTTTAAAGAGGAGTCGGTAAAGCAATCTCCTAGTTTGTGATGAAAAAGAAAGGGCAAGATGACCCCCTTGTGGGAGTCCAAGGGTGACAGTGATTGATTGAAAGCTGAGCAGAAAATCAGGGCCCCCTGTTTCCACACCATGCCACAGTGATAACAAGAAAAACCAGCCTAGAGACATGGCAGCAGGCTCCAAAGACTGTCACCTCATCAGGAGGTGTTCATAGGCACTCTGTTGGCTAGGCAGGTCCATTCCTGCCCTTCGTGCCTGTTTCAGTGGGTCAGCTGTAGCCAGAACACTGGAGCCCCAGCCCTGCAGGATGTGCAGGGAGAAGAGCAGACTGCGCAGGAACTGTGGTATGATTCGCTGCTACTCTTTAGCAAAACTCTTCTCCCTGTTACTGGGAGGAATGGATTCCTGCTGCCAGCAAGCACATGCATTCAGTGACGAAGAACCAGAGGACAGTAAAGGGCTCTGTCTTCTGACACCTTCCTTCATTTTCCATTCTAGAACCTGGGTTTCTGCTGGAGGTTGGCACCCCAACGTAACAGTCAACAAGACTCTCTTGTGTCTCTTCAGTGACTTCCACAAGAAACCTTAGCACTGAGATGAAATAAATGACTCAGGGGCAGGCACTTGTCAAAAAGTATCCCTTAAGCTTTGTGTGTGTGTGTGTGTGTGTGGTGCTGGGTATTGAACCCCAATACTGCCAAGCTGAGGACCAAGGCTTTAACACATGACTTTTGGAGGCCACTTATCCAAACCATAGAAAGAGTCTTGGACCTTGGTCTTGGGTTGTCATCTATCCTGTCACATGTTCTCATCAGTGAGCACACCTGATCTTCTGCATCCAATCTTGGTGCTTGTAACTCCAGAACTCTCCTCTGTGCTCAATAGGTTCGTAGATTCAACTGCTGACCTGACATTTCCGTTTGTACTTCTGTAGACATCTTAAGATTATTCTATTCATAAAGGACAACATGGTTCTGAGGAAATCTGACTCTTCCTTTGTTCCTTCCCCAACCCACCAGTGGGGCCTTGTTGCAATATTGCCGAAACGCACTGTCAATCCACTCATTTTCCTCCATGCACATTGGTGGTTGCTAAGCCACCCTAGGTCTTGCCTGGACCACTAGAGTATTCTTACCACGGCTCTCCCTGGCTCCATCTGTTCTCCACACAGCATCTAGACAAAGGAACAGTGAGAGTAGAGGCATAGATGAGCTTCAGCCAGCCCACACCTCATCCTTTTCTTCCTTACAACCTCCACACATTGCAGGTCTGTGCTAGCCAGCTTTCCATCACCATTAACACCTGGGATGATGAACTAATGGAGAGAAAACCATACAAAATGAGACTGTACTTGCTCCTCTAAAAGGACACAGAGCAGCCTTTGCAGGTTCCATTTTGACCTGCAAGTTTTTAAATATTACTTTTAATTTCAAGGTTATCTTAACAGAATTGAAAAGAGGAAAACATCTACTTGGGAAGAGTGTTGATAAATCATGCATTTAATCTAACCGGTGGCTGATATTCCCTTTTCTCATTTTATATTAGTCACAATCCATGGACTGTGTGTGTATACAGTATAATTTATTGGGGTTCAGTCTTTCCTGGGTACATGTTATATTTTGGCTAATAAGCATACCAGGCAAAAGAGAATCAAGGAAAAATCCTACCTGTCTTGAAGGAAGTTTATATGACTGTTAAAACATTTTTTAAACAATTAATTAAAACACTAGGTTGCTTATAAGGTTAAGAATGGGAAGATGTATTTAACACCTGAAAGAAATATAAATAACTTCCAATAGAGATCAGAGTGTGATACTTTGTAAACCTGGCCCCTGAATTCTTTAAGACTTCCCTCATCAAGATGGGTCTGTGTCCGCTGCTCTGGAACCTGGGCTCTGTGTCTGCTTGGTTGTAGGAATTTGGCTGTACACTTTACGAGCCCAGGTCTTAAGGAGCTGGCGATTTCCACTTCCTGTCTTTTAGGTTATTTGCTTTTGGAAGCCACCACCACACTTAGAGGAAGCCCAAAGAGAGGCTGAACTTCACCAAGAGAGAGGGATGTTGGCCAGACTCCACTTGCTCCAGCCCCTCACGGGTTCCAGCTTCAACCACTGTCTGACTGGGCTTTAGCAAGGGGTTCTTCTGCAAGTCTCACTGGGATCTCTCATGCAGTAGGTGGCTGGGGCTGGATGGGAAGACTTGACGGGGATAAAGGATGACTGGCCTCCCTCCCTGTACAATCATCTCGGTGACTTTCCATGTGCCTCTGTACTTTGCTTACTCACAGCATGGCGAAATCAGGATAATTAGACATTTTATAGCCCAAGAGATCAAGATGGAAGCGACAAAGTGTCTTGTGCCCTGGACTGACAAGGCTTGCTGCCAGCCCAGATTCAATGTGGGGGTGATTACACAAGGGCATTACCACCAGGAGGCATGGCCCAATGAGGGGGCATCTTCAAAGGCCAAGTGGTAGCTTCACTATTATTCTGTAGATAATGAGGAGTCACTAAGGCTTTTAAACAGAATAAAGATTTGAGTTAAAAAGCAAACAAAAAACAACTTTGAGCCAGGTGCAGTGGCACACACTTGTAATCCCAGAGGCCTGGGAGGCTGAGGCAAGAGGATCCTGAGTTCAAAGCCAGCCTCAGCAACAGCAAGGTGCTAAGCAACTCAGTGAGACCCTGTCTCTAAATAAAATACAAATAGGGCTGGGAATGTGGCTCAGTGGTTGAGTGCCCCTGAGTTCAATCCCTGGTTACCCTCCACCAACAAAACAAAACAAAGCAAAACAAAAAAAACAATTGTGGAGGGACTAAGTAGACTACATCAGGAAGAAATGATGCATTTCCTTTCTGGCCCACATCAAGAGCATTGAGTGGGATGTTGGTGACCTCTCCAATGCCAAGAAAAGGGCCCTGTAACCTAAAAACAGAAAGTTTTCATACATATAAATAGAAGAGCTAGTACTATGTCAGCACAGAAAGCAAGCTCAGTATGATTTACTTTTTTAAAAATTTTTTTTTAGCTAATATCGTTTATTGTCAGGCTTTCTGTGAGCCAACAATTTCACATAGTAGTTCATAAGGGATACTGAGAGGAGGTGCTCCCCACAGGGAGACCTGCAGAGTGGAGGAGGGTTGTCTGTTGTGGATTACGCACTTACCTCCCAGCCTGATTCAGTATGATTTAAATTCTCTGCCACATTCCAAAGTTACTTCCCAATATTCCAGAGGGAGCCAAGAAATGGACAACTGTTGGAAAATAGGGTAGGATATAAAACCAGCTATCCAATTTGTATGCTCTAAGTCTTGGTTCTACGGTTGCATGACAGCATAGGTATGGTAACGCGAGCCGTAGGAGTGCTAAACGAGAAACAAAAGCAAAGGACAGTTGTGAATTCTATCTCCCAGCAAGTGCTCTATCCCTCATCTTCACACCAACCTGGCCACTTTTGCTTTTTGTGTGTGTGGTGGTGTAGTTAGCACAACTGAGTCTTAGGACTAGGAAAGCAGACGCCAAAGGAAGGGAAAAAGGTGCCCATACTGTCAAACGCCCACGGATGCCAAGCCCTGGCTCACCTCTTTACAAACACTGTCTCATTTAATTCTCAAAATAGTCATCCAAGGCAGGAATCACTGTCAAGCTTTTTGAGATGAGGAAACTGGAACATAATTCACCCAAGATCATTCAGCCTGCAAGTACTGGAGCCAGAAACAGAAATGATGGCTTTCTGACCCCACATCCTTGCTAGTCCTACATTTTTTTTTTTCCTGAATGAACTCCTTTCCAGCATTTTGTTGTAAGAGTGTTTGCAAATGAAGAAAAAAAGGACTTCACGGCTGAGGATCGCTGCCTGAGTTGGTGGGGTCACTCTGGCCCTGAGTCTAATAACAGCTTCTAAGAGTAACCTAAGGCTTTGCACCAAACCAAAGCTTAAAAATTCTTTTGTTTTTATCAGCTCCCTTTAAGAAAAGAAATCCTTCTATTCTCCTACTTAAGAATTCTCAGTGGAGTTCAGCTGGAAAAATTGGCAAATGCTAGTTTTATGACTTCTCTTTCTCTCAGTTCTATAATGCATGGGCTTTTGCAACCTGTTAAACATAAAGCAAAGTTTGCCAGGGCAAGAGGCTTTCAGTAGCACAACTTTGCTTGTTCCAAGTCCTTGGAACAGTGGAGCTTACCGCCCAGCCAACACCAAGCCCTGTTCAAAACAGTCACAGAATCCCAACAGAGGCTGGAATCTCAAAGCCCCACATGTGGCCAGTCACTCACAGAGGCTTCACAGGAGCTTATATATCAGTGTGTGTCCATCCAAGGGAATGAAACCACAACAGCTATTTTAACAGAGAAAAATTGACAATAGAGAACAGTTAACTACATATTGAGGGGCTGAAAAGGGAAAGAAGGAACACTAAGAGATTATAGAGGGAGAAAGCAGATTCCACTTCTAGGACTAGAGATTGAAGTTATTTAAACTTAGAAGCTTGAAGAAGAGACCCTGCATGGCTGGGACCCAGACTCCTAAGGAGGGGCACCCATTAGCTGGCGGCTGGCATCTCTGATAGGGAAATGACACTGGCTCTGTGCATGTCAGGAAACTAAAAACTGAGTGTAGAAGTGAGGCATGCATAATTCCACAGGAACAGGAAGCAAGCCGGAAGTAGTCCATTCCCCCTTCTGCCTCCAAAGCATGACATCCCCCTTGCACCTCCTACTGGCAAAGTCTATCTGAGAAGTAGCTGGCAAAGCAAAAGTGTGGTGTACAGAGTTCCAGCCCTAGGTCACAAAACTATGTAGAAGTGGATTTGAGTTGAGAGACAATAACTTAATACTGGACATTTTTAGTAAGATTTGGAAAATAAATTTGACACCAGAAACAGAACCAAAACAAAACAAAACAAAAATCATGGCACTAAAAGATACTCATTTGGGAAAATGTTTTTAGTTTAACTACTTGCCTTTTATATTAAGCCATTGCCTTAGTACCGGGAAAGGGGGGAAAAAACTGTTACATTATTATTGGAAACTCTGCATTCAAGTAATGCAAATCTGTCTTGAAGTTCATTTAACAAAATGACATTTAAATTACTAAGAAGAATGGAATAAACTCTATGTTATTTGCACTCTCCCAATACACTGGGATGAAATTGTCCTGGGATCAGCAACTGATTAAGCTGATTATATACCTCATACATGTAGGATGTGGTTTTCAACCGGCCACAATCAAAATACAATTTACTTCTGTTAGTATAATAATGTAGATGCTATAAAAGGCATCTCTTTGTAAGTGTTTTTCATTTACATTTCTCCTACTATTAGCAGGGTATTTTCACAGTCTCATTCTATCTTTCCCCCCACCTTCAATTCCATCTTCTAATCATGGAATTTTTTTTTTTTGTACTTCTCAGAGTCAATGCTGGAAGGGAACCTTGATGCGTGTTCAGAAGGGACAGGGCAAAGCTGTGGGCTGCTGAGAAATCACACACGCGCACACACACACACACACACACACACACACACTAGCCTGGAAACTGGCAGTAAAAGATGGAGGGGACATTCTTTTGGAAAGGTTTTGGGCAACATGTCAGGTAGGGCAGCAAAGCATCTCTCTACCAAGAGTGCCGAGTGCAAATCTATCTACCCACCAAGAAAAAGGCATTGTCTCTGAGCACCTGTTCTCAAAGGAAATGGGCATGAGAGAAGAATTCCCAGGGATAGTGGCCCATCCAAAAGGCAGGAAACTATTTGCACTCTTTACTCACCTTTTGAATAAATGGACTGGTGCCTATTCTCCTCTAATCAGCATTCAGAGATGAGTACGGCATACCTCCTTGGCCAGCTCATGTAGAGGAGACATTGCAAGACGTTATGAAGAAGCTGTGAGGCAGCTATTCTGATTTGCTTCTAGTTGATGATGCAGGAACTTGCATGCCAATTATCAGCCCTTTCCATCTCCACCACAGTACACCACTCCACTCTGTCATCTTCTTCCTGGACTTCTGCAGTCAGCTTGTACCTAGTCATATTAGTCAAGGTTCTCCAGAGAAACAGAATCAATAGGATATATAAATATATATGTATGTATGTGCGTATATATGTGTAATATATATGTGTATATGGGTGTATTATATATACATCTATATCTATCTCTCTGTATATATGTAAAACTTTCTCTCAGAGAAAGAAAGAAAAAGAAAATTAGTTGTAAGAATTGGTTTGTGCAATATGGAGTCTGAGAAGCCTTACAGCCTTCCATGAGCAAGCTGGAGAACAGGAAAGCTGATGATTTGGTTCCAATCCAAGCCCAAGGCCCAAGAACCAGGCCAGCCAAAGTGCGAGTTCCAGTCTGAATCCAAAGTCCCAAGAAGCAGGAGCTAAGATAGCCAAGGACAAGAGAAGATGGATACTCCAGCTCAAGAAAGGAAAACAAATTCATGCTTCTGCTTTTTTATTCTGTTCAGGCTCTCAGTGGAGGGAAAGCTACTACCCACATTGGAGGCGGTGGAGTTTCATTATTCAATCTATGGAGTCAGATGCAAATCTTTCCTGGAAGCACTCTCACATGCACCCCTAGAAGTAATGCACTCCCAGCTATCTGGGTATTATTTAGCTCAGTCAAGTCAACACATAAGATTAACCATCACACTGTTCTTTCCAATCCTATTCTTGTTCCTTTCCCATTTATTCTCCATAACGCAGCCAGAGTGAGCTACCCCTCCCCCCTTTTTGAAAAACTCAGAAGATGCCATTTCACTTAGACTAAAACAAACATATTTTAGCAGAACTTTCACTTAGACTACAATAAAAATATTTTAGCAGAACTTGCAAGGCCCTGCATGATCTCCTCCCTGTCCATCTTCCTTTGAAGTCCTTTTCCTCTTGCTCACCCTGTGCTAGCTGGTGCCTGCAGCTCTCTCCTGCTCCCACCCTTCTGAAATCATCTCTCCTCCATCTCTTGCATATGCAGCTCTTACTCATTCTTTATCCCTGAGCTTAAGAATCATTTCCTAGAAAAAGCTCCCATCTTTCTTTCCCCCTAATCTATGGGAAGTCCTCATGTTCATTTCTTTCCAAATCCTAACCACAATTCATAACCCAATTGTATTTATTTAGTCAATATTCTGCTCCCCACTAGAAATGCAGCCCCAGGAAATTAGGGGTCTTGGCTTTTGTTTTTAACTTTGCTGTTGCATTCCTGGTGTTTAACCTAAGCTTGACACATAATAGGTACTCAATAAATATCTGTTGAATAAATTAGCAGCACAAAAAATATTATCAGACATAGCTGTCTGCAAAAGACATTGTCATCCCCTGATATGGAAATACTTTAATTGGCCAGGTTTATCCCTTTGGGCCCAATTTGTTCTACCTTTTCAAGACACTTCCCTTCTTATATATCCTTACTACCTTTCTTCTCCCCACTAGCTGTCAGCTACTAACATCTGAAATCACTTATTTATCCTGTGCTTCAGATAAGTTTTACACGTCAGTGTAAAGCAAGTACCAGGCCTGCCTTTCCACATTCCAAAGTTCACAAAGGCAACCTGCCAAATGAAGGGCTTATTGATCTAGTCTTCATCCTTTAACACTGCGGCAAGAATCTGTCCTTGGGATAGGAATAGGAAAGAGAGCAGAAAGAATTTGACATAACTTTCCTATGTACATGTGTGAATACACCACAGGGAATTGCACCATCATGCACATCCACAAGACGGGGGCCCTAATTAGAATTAGATATATTCTATGCATGTATAATTTTTATCAAGAAGGACTCTCTGTCCATTAAAAAGAACCAATTAAAAAAAAAGAATCTGCCTTTTAGCTCGTTTCCTTCAACACTAGTTTCTCTAAGTAAAGGGAGAATTGTTTGTTGGTTTGTTTGTTGTTCATTTAAATGTATTTTCCTTTTCCAATCTCCAGAATAATCTCTTGGAGTAATGGAGAATTTACTTCCCCTAACGTGTGATCTGTGTGTGATGTGCTCATAGGAGATGGATTTCATTCCAGACCTAAGGAAGCTTATCCCTTTAATAGTGGAGTCTAGGCTCATTTATTCAGTGACAGACACAATTCTGGTGGACAAAAACACACCTGGCCACTGCCCCATGGAGCTTGCATTCTAGAGGACATTAGTAGAAGGAAAGGGACTTCCCTTCCCATGTGCTTGGTGAATATGGAAATTCTAGTTTCAGCAAGGAACTCATCTCTTTGTTAAAGTTCATAAAAATATGCCAAAATATTTTAAAATTCAGGGCTGTATGCTTTATGTCATGAATATTTCAGTTCTTATTTTCAAATATTCTAGTTTGCATAGATGCTGGGGAGAATCTTTTATAATAGGTAAGGAAAGATTGCATTTGCATACATGCTCATTGTCTTAGTCCATTTGGACTGTTTTAACAAGATAACATTAACTAGGTGGTTTTTTAAACAACGAAGATTTCTTTCTCACAGTTCTGGAAACTGAAAATCTGTGATTGAGGTACTGGCACATTTGACATCCACTTCCTGCTTCACAGATATCATCTCTTCTCCATTTCCTCACACAGTGCAAGGAGCCCAAGAGCTCTCTGGACTCTTTTATACGGGCACTAATTTCATTCATGAGGATTCTGCTCCATGACCTGGTCACCTCTCAAAGCCCCACCTCCTAATATCATGTTAAGATTTCAATATATGAATTTTGTGGGAACACAAACATTCAGACCATAGGAATATGTAAAGGTAGAAACACCAGACAAACTCAAGGGAGCCTGTGTTATCTTGCCAACAATAATATTTTATGTAGTTCGGTAGGCAGATGTAAAGTGCATAGAAAGGTTTTGTGAATTAGCAGCTAAGGCAGAATTAACATTTTTGCATCAACTAATACTAAATTAATAAAAATCTCTGTGGCAAGAGTTAAATGTGCTTTCTTCTGCTGTCCACAGATTCTAAGATCTCAAATGGAATGCCATAGTGACATGAGCAAGCCCTCCATGAGAAATTTGCCAGTTAAATTGCCATGGTGGGTGCTGATTCTCCAGGCAGCAATTACAATGACAGAATCCATCAGAACTAAAAACAGAAAAATATGCATGATTAAACCACTCTCAAATGGAAAATTTGACACAGCAACAATCGGGGAAAAAAAATCTAGGAGTTTTCACGTTGGCCAACTATGAGGAAGTTGACCTCACTTTTAAGTTTAAAAGTTTAACATAAAAAAAAAAATCTAAATAGAACAATCAGACTTGAAACTTCCATAAGTCTTTCAGAGTTTTGTTTTGTTTTGTTTTGTTTTTTTTACTATTTTCTGGGATGAAGATAGTTTTTACTACTTTGAGCTGTAGGTAAGAAGCAGGAACAGAAACAACCATTCCAGGTCATCTGGTTAGCACCCAAGTTAGAGGCTGTGCACATGGCTTCTCATGAGCACTTTGGTTGATACTGAATCTGCATTCTCCAATTCCATGCCATTCGGAGAGAAAGGGGACATTTCCGAATTGAGCTCAAGAGAGGCCTCAGTGGTGGCCTCATGACATAAAGCATACAGCCCTGAATTTTAAATTAATTTTTAAAATTAATTTTAAAGTTAATTCCATGTTCTACAATTTAAAAGAATTTTTAAAAGATTTTATTAGAGGGATTCTTGATTTAAAGTGGTACTTCAGGAAGTAATCAACTGTTTTATTGTCATATTGAGATAATAGCTACTTCTCAGCCTGTATAAACTCAAATAATATCCCTATCTTGGCCTACACACAGGAGAATGAAACATTTGAGATCAAACTGACTAGAAAGGGGTCATTACAGCTAAAAACCCACAAGACTCACCAAAAGAGAGAGAACACAGACGGATCATGGAGATAAGTGACAAATTGTATTGACATCAGTTTATCTCTGATTACTTGGTAAATGAGATAGAAGAGAAAAAAAGTGAGTAAAAGGAAGCAAGAGAGAAAAAGAACAAAAGAAGGGGGATGTATAGGGCTGGGGTTGTGGCTCAGTGGTAGAGCGCTTGCCTAGCATGCGTAAGGCACTGGGTTCAATCCTCAGCACCACATAAAAAACTAAATAAACAAAATAAAGGTATTACGTCTATCTGGAACTAAAGACTTTTTTTTAAAAAAAAGAATGGAGATGTATAAAAGCAGCCCACTGCTGTCAAATATAGAACATATCTTCATTATTTGGAAATCTCCAGTTAATTTGACCAATTTACTCAATTAAAAGAAAGTCATTTAAAAATACTTTCATCATTATGCTTCCTTTACAGATGATTTAATTTCCTATCTGTTTATAAAATATGTCAAAATATTGAAATGCAGACTTTTGGCTTTTATGGTGTTTAGTCATTAATTTAAGTGGACCCTTTAGGATGGAGCCAGTTCACCCCACTATCACCTCCACAGTCACCACCATCACCAGCACCACCACCATCACAATTACCATCACTACCACAGCTATCACCATAATCACCACCATCTCCACCACCATCACCATTATCACCTCAGCATCACCACAACTACCACTACCACCACCACCATCACCACTACCACAACTATCCCCATAACTACCACCATTCCCACAGTCATCTCTATCCCCACCAAGACCATTACCACCATCATTATCACCATACCATCATTACCACCATAACTACTACCATCACCACCACAATTACAATCACTACCATCACCATCACCATCACCATCACCATCACCATCACCATCACCATTATTGTTCTTCATTTAAGAAATTTCTTTTGTCCTGGCCTTTTAAAATGTCATTTAGATTCACATACTTTGAGTAGGGTGTGATTTCTTTGCAAATGTAAAGAATGACTTAGAACCAAATCACACAACCACTGAGATAGGAGGGGCACTAGTTTTCATGGAGATGGTCAAGGTCAAGGTAATTTTAAAGAACTGGTTACACAGGGAAGCCCCTGCCTAGAAAATTATTGATATCCAATTTTAGTATAGGTGCTTCCAAAGTAAGCACTCAAGGATTATAATCCAACAGAAGCAGCAATCAATATGTAAGCTGAACTAAGTCTTATCCTCTATCCCATTGTGGTCACCCACATCTTTTAATAGGAACACAAAGTCACTGAAAGTCTCATCATATATACCATGGGGTCCGCAGTACTCTCCCCTAGTACTGTCTCTCTAATCAAAGATTCCAGGGGGAAAACAGAGGACTTTCATTTCCAGTCTGTTATGGTTTGGATGTGAGGTGTTCCCCAAAAGCTCACATGTAAGACAATGCAAGAAGGTTCAGAGAAGAAATGATTGGGTTGAAAGAGTCTTAATTCAATCAGTGATTTAATCCCATGATTGAGATTAATTCAGTGGTAACTGAAGAGGTAGGGTGTGGCTGGAGAAGGTGGGTCTTTGGAGGCATGGGTTCAGGGTATATATTTGTATCTGGCTAATGGAATCTCTCTCTGCTCTCTTATCATTATGTGAGCTGCTTCCCTCTGCCACACTCTTCCGCCATGATGTTCCACCTCACCTTGAGCCCCTAGGAATGGAGCCAGCATTCTGTGGACCGAGACCTCTGAAACCGTAAGCCCTCAAATAAACTTTTTCTCCTCAGTGATTGTTCTGGTTAGATCTTTTAGTCACACCAGTGAAAAAGCTGACTAAAACACAATCTCAAAGTTTTCTCACTATTATCTCACACATAATGGCTTACAAGCTACCTAGAGGCTCTTTCCTCAGAGATGCAGCACCCCTTCCTCCCCTAGTACCCAAAGCTATTTTAGGTAATAGTCTCTACTGAAAGTTTGGGGACATTAAAGAAGATGTCACATTGCCATATAGGATAGGAAACAATGGAAATCTGAATATTGTCTTCTCAAAGTCTGCTAACTCTTTGTTATCAAAGGACTCTCTTTCTTTGGATCTCAGCCTGCTATCATGTTTCTGGGGTTCACTGTCTTTATTGAGACCTTTCTCCTATCTCATTTCTGAGTTTTTGGTCCCAGCTTGACTTCTTCCTCTCTGGCAGCCAATGGCCAAATTCTAGATTCTTTATTCTCTATTATATTTGGCTAGGATAGACTTAATTGCCAGGAAGAAAAAGAAACCAACTAATTAGTACAATATGTTTCTTACTTAATTGGAAATTCAAATGTTAGGTTATCTCAGAGTTAGTTCTATACCTCAGCCACATCATGAAATGCCCAAAGCACTTTCTTCCTTCTTTTCGGTCCAACATCTTTAAACTATTGGCTTTTCACTCTGTAATGAACTGAATGTTTGTGTGCTCCTCATATTCATATATTAAAATCCGAGTCCCCATTGGGTGGTATTAGGAAACAGGGCCTTCAGGACATAATCAGGTCAGAAAGGTGCAGTCTTCGTCAATGGGATTAGTACTGTTATGAAAGAAATTCCAGAGAGCTCTTTTACTGTATTTCTGTCATGTAAGGATACAAGCAGAAGTTGACAGTCTGAAGCCCAGAAAAGGGCCTGCATTGGATCCCAACCATGCTGGCACCCTGATCTCAGACTTCCAGTTTCTAGAACTATCATAAGTAAATTTATTTTTCATTAGTCACCCAATGTCTGATCCTTTGTTAAAGCACCTTAAACTTGCTAAGACACCCCCTAAAGCTAGTGGCACGACAGCTGCTATGGCTCCAGGCATGGCATCCATGTTTTTTTTTTTTTTTTTTTTTTTTGGTACTGGGGATTGAACTCAGGGGTACTCGACCACTGAGCCACATCCCCAGCCCTATTTTGTGTTTTTTGTAGAGACAGGGTCTCACTGAGTAGCTTAGTGCCTCGCCATTGCTGAGGCTGGCTTTGAACTCGCGATTCTCCTGTCTCAGCCTCCCTAAGTGCTGGGATTACAGGCTTGACCCACCGCGTCCGGCTGGCATCCATGTTTTTATGGCAGCATACAAAGCAGTACCAAGTAGGTCCTTTCTGATCCTGATCTCATGAAAGGAAAGCATTCCCAGAAACCCCTTCATTAGATAGAATGGTATCACACTATTCTGGGAAACTAGGTGGCTAGCAAAGGAAAATGGGACTGGTGTCACTGGTTCACTTTTGCTCTGAACAAAATATGGACTCCAGAAGTAAAGAAAATAAGAGGTATGACAACCAAAAATGTCTGGCATTAGAGTTATCCTTTTCTTAATCACAAAAGGCTACTGGGCTTTGTTGTGGTTTGGATCTGGAACATCTCTTAAAATCTCATGTATTAAAAATATGGTCCTCAGTGCAGAAAGGTTCAGCAGTCGGGTTTTTAGGCAATGACTGGATCATGAAGTCTCTGACCATTTGCTAGATTAGTCCATTAATAATCCAGTAGACTACTGGGAGGTGGGACTTGGTTGGAGGAAGTAGGTCACTGGTTTCTCTTCTCCCCAGTCCCTTCCTCTCCCCCTTCCTGTGCTTCCCAGCTGCTATGAGATGAGCAGCTTTGCCTCATAATGCCCCTTCACCATGATGCTCTGCCTCATCTTGGGTTCAGAGCAAAGGAGCCTGCCAACCATGGACTGAACCTCTGAAACTGTGAGTCGAAGTAAACCTTTCCTCCTCTAAGTTCTTGTCATCTATTTTGTTCACAGTAAAGAAAAGCTGACTAACACAGGTTTGCACCAGTCAGTACATTTTATTTTATCCAACCTTTTTTTCCTTTCACTCTATATTGCTATTACTTTTTCTCTCTGTAGATCAGCTTCCTCCACATTAAGGGAAGCATATTGACAGAATGCTCCTAACCCTGCATATACTTCCACCAGAGGTGAGAGGAACAGTATGTTCTCTTTCTCAGAACTAAATAAGCCCTGCAATAAAGTAATAACCAGGTCTTGGCTTGAACCAGCTCAGGTCAGAAATGGCCATCTCCAGACCACCAAATGCAATGGCAAAGGGAGAAAGACTAGGATTTATACAGTTGAAATTAGGTGCATCCCATGAATCATTTAACAGTGGCCTGAGAGGTCATATCTTAGAAGAAAACAGAAGGCACTGGCCTTGTGAAAGGATATTTGCCAGGAGAGGAAAAGAAAGGGGTGCTAGGAGGTCAGTGTTCCAGACATCCATCACAAGCTGCCTCTCACTTCCCAGCCTTTACTAAAATCAAAGGGAACCACTGTCATCGTTGTTTAAAATACTATCATGTCTTAGCCAGAGTTCCCTAGAAAGCAGAAGCTGAAAACAAAACTTCTGAGCTGCCACTTGATCAGGGAGTACAGTCCTTAGGAAATAAGAGTGATGAAAAGACAGCGAGGGGAGGAGGTGGAGCGTGGATCTGAGAGGGTGTTGCCAGGCTGCTGTGACTTGGTATCATGCTCAAATGATGCTCCATCTTGGAAAACCATTTTTTGGCAAGGCCCTATGAACTAGACTTAGTCTGAGAAAGGTGGGAGGGAGAAGAATGCATGTACTTGTCTTCCTACTATTTAAAGTTTTGCCACAAGGACATTAACTTCCTTCACTGGACTTGGGTACCTAGGGAATCCTTCTGCATCTCTTGCCTCAGTGAGAGAAGGGCTGCCACACAAGTGCAGATGTGAGGTGCAGAAAGGCAGCCGTGGGAAGTCTGTGATGCTGGCACGTCTAGTGGAGCCCAAGCTGAGTTGGTGGCAGGGATGTTGTGAGAAGGATCCTGAAGATGATGAAACTGAGTACATCCAAGGTGGGGTCAAAAGGTGTCAGAGACATTTATTGAGTGTCTATGATCCACCAGGCAAAGGGGAATTTGAAGATCCATGGTTTCAGAGATCTTAGAGCACAGTCATGCTTTCCATTAACATTTGAAATCATCAGATGCTCTTAAAACATTTCAGTTGGAATTTATACATTTGTACAATAAGATCTATGTTCACTTCTCTGGAAGAGTGTGAAGAGGTGGTTTTTCAAGGACATCCATGAGTGAATGAATGTTAATTCTTCCTTGAAATATTTAATATCTGGTAGGAAAAAACCAGGATAATATTTTGTGGGTATGCATAATACTGTAAATGTGTCTCACTGCCAGCCATCCTGTAGAACCATCCATCCTGGAGTGAGTATGGGAAGGGAACGGGGGAGGAGACAAGAAGTCTGATTTGGAATTTCCAGTCCTCCACTTACCAGCTATATGACCTTGGGCCAATCCTGATCTTGTGGATTCTCAACGTCCTGTGTAAGATATGGACATATGTCATGCCAGCTTCCAGGTATTGCATTAAAATAACTCTTTGCATCTGTATAAACCATTTCACAGAGAAAAACCCTAAATCCCAAGATTTAGACCAATGCATTCATTATAACACTTGGTCCTCCCAACCATGAAAGAAATGAATATTAGAAAGAAAATGCTTTGTAAATTTTGAGGCCCATTAGGCTATCGAGAGGCTCTTCTAAAGCCAAAATAATAAGTAATACAATTTAACAGCAACACGATGTCTTGCATTTATAAATCATTTTTTAAAACATTTTTACACATTCAGATGTGGATCCAGGTCCCCATGTGGACAAGAAGGACAGCAAATGGCAGAGGTGGGCCCTGCAGGCTTCAGCCACTGGATCCATGCTCCCAGTTCCAGTCACCTCCCCATTTACCTGCTGCATATATATTAGCACTTTGAATTTAAACTGTGAATTTCTTCCCTGGATCTTAATTCTACCTTCACTGGCATTCGTTTATAAAACATGACAACATTTTTAGGAAAAAGTTGTACTTTTTCCTCTTCATGCTTTATAGTCTTGAAACAGAAGAGTCCTAGGAATTCTTTGAGATTTCAGAGCAAATTATTGGCACAGGCAGAAGGGGGAAAAACCCAAGATAAACAAACAAAATTCCTTTCCACCAGATCACGTTGCCGACCAACTCTAATGGCATCATTGAAATTCCACTCCGAATTCAAGCTACATACAATTAAGAATTCTAGAGCTTGGAAAAATTAAAACACATTTCTCACTACATTTCAAAACTTCCTAAATGCAAGAAATTATCTTTTTCAAAAATGGTTTAGCTCATTTTTTATTCAGTGGGTAATAAAAGTAGGACGACAAATTGATACAATCAAGTCATCGACTCAAAAATAAGATCTCTTGTGCCTCTCAGGTTCTGCAGACACACTGCATGGGCCCCCTTAATTACCCTTTGACACCTAGGAGAGCAAAGGTTTAATGCAAATAGCTAGCTTTCTTTCTGATGAAAATAATGTTTACTTTTCATTTCAAGCTGCAGCATAATACGGAGGTTATATTTACAGCAATAATCATTCCAGACATTCTGACTTCATTTTTTTTTTTTTAAAACATTGGCAAAGGTTTCAAGAGCACAGTCACATACTTACCCTTCACTGGTACAAAATAGGGCTCTCACCAGGCGCAGTGGTGCATGTGCATAATCCCAGCGGTTAGAAGGCTGAGGCAGGAGGATCCCAAGTCCAAAGCCAGCCTCAGCAACAGTGAGGTGCTAAGCAAATCAGGGAGACCCTGTCTCTAACTAAAATACAAAATGGGTCTGGGGATGGGGCTCAGTGGTTGAGTGCCCCTGAGTTCAATCCCAGGTATCCCTCCGCCCCCCAAAAAAGGGACTCTCAGTTCAGGCAGAGGAAATGTATGCTTCAGTTCACCCATTCATTCATTTATATATTAACTGAGTGCCTACTATATGATCCAGGCACTGTGGATGCAGCTGTGGGAAAGATATCTTTGTCTCATGCCTTATGTTCTAGCTGGAGGTGAGACCATAAATATCACTAATAAGTATATAATAAGAAGGGATAAATGTTTTGGAGAACAATGAAATGGAGGAGGAAAAGAACTGAGGGTTTTCCATTAAATAATGTGATCCAGAAAAGCCCCATGCAGAGGGGGACATCTGAATACATTCTGGAGGGGGTAAGGTGACTGCACTAATATCTGTGACCAGATGTGACTACTCAGTGCAAAAGGAACACAGGAAGGAAAAGGGGTGAGGGGAGAAGTCTGACCGAGGCATTAGTCTAGAATTATTGCAAAAATTGCACAAAACAATGGAGGCTCCCCAGAGCACAGTGAGCAAGAGGGTCCTAGGAAGAGACAAGCTTAGGGGGGTGCATGCCAATGCGGGAGTGACCAGTTCTGCAGGGGCTTCGTTGGTCATTGTAAACCCTTTGCTTTTACTCTGAGTGAGATGGGAATCACTGGAAGATTTTGATTAGAGGAATGACAGGATCCTATTGACATTTTAAGACAGTAAGAAGGCAAGCAGGGATGTCACTTGGGAGGTTATGGCACCAATATGGCACCAATGAGATAAGAAAGTGGCTTGAACCAGGAGGGTGAGCAGCGAGCCTGGTGAGAAATCAGAGGATTCTAGATTTGTGTTCAAGGTAGGTGCAACAGGATTTCAGGATGGGGTGAATTTGGAGCGTGAGACGGGCTTGGAGGTGTGGGGGTGTGTATCAAGGGTGACACTGGTTTTGGTTTGTCACTGAAAGTCACAGTTACTATTGCTGATATGAGAAAGAGTAAGGCTGGACTGGAGTTGGGGGAGGAGGAGAGATCATTAATTTATTTATTTATTTTTTGGTACTGGGGATTGAACTCGGGTACTCAACTACTGAGCCACATCCCCAGCCCTATTTTGTGTTTTATGTAGAGACAGGGTCTCACTAAGTTGCTGAGTGTCTCACCATTGCTGAGGCTGGCTTTGAACTTGCGGTTCTCCTGTCTCAGCCTCCTAAAGTGCTGGGATTACTGGCGTGCGCCACCGCCTCCAGCAGAGATCATTCATTCTAATGGCACATTAGAGATGTCTACTAGACACACAGGTGGAGGGACAAGTAGGCAGCTGAATTTACCAGTCTGTAATTTGGAGGGGTGATCAGGACTGGTGATTTAATCCCAGTGGCTCAGAAGGCTGAGGCAGTAGAATCACAAGTTCAAAGCCAGCCTCCGCAATTTAGCAAGACCGTAAGCAACTCAGTGAGACCTTGTCTCTAAATAAAATATGAAAAAGCCTGGGGATGTGACTCAGTGGTTAAACGCCATTGGGTTCAATCCTCCATACCAAAAACAAAACAAAACAAAACTGCATGGTATTACCGAAGTAGTGTTAAGCAGGTTGAGAAGTACAGGGAGGTCCCAGGATTATACTCTGCATACTCCAACATGAAAGAAGGGAGATGAGGAGGGACAGGAACAAAGAAGAGAAAGAAAAAAAAAAACCTAGGAACTTGTGAGTGGGGAGCCCTTTGAAGAATGGACGGATCACCTGTCACAACTACTGCTACTAATAGGTCAAGGAAGGCAACCACTGAAAATTAACACTGTGTCCAGCCAAGTGGAAGTCACTGTTAGCCTCATCAATAGGGTGAGCTTAAGGCAGGATAGAAGAATACTGAGAAAGCTTGAAAGAAGCCGCAGCAAGAGGCAGTGCTGTCCACGTATGCTCTCTGTTCAGCTAGAAGATCTTCAATCACTATGAAGCATTAATATGTTACTATGTTATTATGGCCAAAGGAGAAATATGACCTTGAAATTATATATATATTCATGTAATATATAACATAATAATAAATAATATATGTTATACATAACATATACATGATTTTTTTAAACAATTTACACAATCCTGTCATCTACTCAGATATAAGCATAGATAAGATTCAGCCAAAACCAAAACCTAAATTGAAAGGGTCACGTTTCCATTGCCGTCTTCTATCACATTATCTTGCTATTTTAGCAATAATATTGGTGATTACATATTGGCCACATGCCTAAATGCTGGTTCGAATCTATAATTTAAAAACGTATCAAAGTAAATAGCATCATTGTGCAAAAGCCAAGAGGTTTTTGGTGGTTGGTGTTTTCTTCCTTCCCAAAACACAAAGAAGCTCTTTTTGGTCTCCAGGATGCAGGTGTAATGTTGGAAAACGCCATGAAAATTCCACCCATGCATTTGTCTGGGAAAAAATACCTAATTTTTTAAGTTATAAAAACATACTTGATCTTCCATCTGAGTAAGTGGATGGAAATGGGTAAAAAAAATGTACCATTTCCAGCGGATCTGTTGATGTAGTAAAACCTTGAAAACATTTCAAAATAAACAGTCCTAAATAGTTAGGCTAATTTAAATTTTGTTCTGAAATGTTTATCAGACTTACTTATTGTTTTGCATTGAACCTTGACCTGCACATACAAAAATTAGATTAAGCCCATGTCAGTACATTTAATATTTATCTTTTCAAAGAGTCACTTGCTATGGATACAAGACCAGGAAGAACTCAAATAGCTTCTTAAAATCTTAAGTGTAATGAATTTATGGCAATAAAAAAATTTAGAAAACCTGAATGGGAAATAGGAATCGGACCACATACACCTCCCCTATTGCACCAAGCATCAAACAAATGTGGATTATTACAGAGAACCTACACATAATATCTGGAATTAAACTTGACTTCACAGTGTCTACTACTGCAAAAATGGTTTGTTACAGCTGGAGCTGTTTACAGAAAGCTTTTTCCGTTTTCCTGCACTCAAATTGAACAGTTGTAGAATGTGGTGCTTTTAAACGGAAATGAAAAGGCCTATTTATTTGATATCATGAGCCAAACAGAAAAGATAAAAGTACCATTAATTATCCCTGTCTCTAGTCTTACTCCCTTGGTCCAAAGTGTGATTCTCTGTATGTTCTTATTCCATGATCATAGGTGGTCAAAGGGGTGATGTTCATGGTCTCTCTTGTAGACTGGCGCGGCTGTTGCTGATTCCCTACTTCCTGCTACTCAGCTTGTTCTTTTAGGAGCATTGATAAGGAGGCATTTAGATCTTAAAGCATTGTGATAGATTACTAAAGTAGTCATTTATTACTCTTCTTATTTCCCTACCAATTAAATCTGGATTGCCCCGTGACCTGCTTTGCACAGCAGATAGCAGCACAAGTGAGGTTGTGTGTGTTTCAGCCAGGTATCATGAGTTGGTTCTTGTTCTTAGTTTTTTCTCCATTCCCAGAGCATCAGCCTCATCTTAGCTCCTCTGAAATACCAGCAACCAACTGGCTGACATCCCTCCTTACAGGCCTGAGTGCCCTTACCACCACCAGGACAGTCAATATAGCACATAGAGCAATAGCAAAGAGGTGGTCTCATGATTCTTTTGCTTTTCCCATAGAACTGTCATTCATTTGGGATGAGTCATAAGAGATGAGGCCCAGTGGGTGTGGCCTAGCTGACTGCTGAGGCCATCAGCTAGGTTGACATGCAGGTCCCTTTCTACCTTACAGCTTTATTTCACCAATACTGGTTACTCATAACTCAACAAGCAATCTCAACAACAATGAGGCACAGTTTGTAGGACTGCTGTGTAGCCTTCGGTTGAATTCTACGAGTATCTTTTAACAGATTCCTAGGTTAGTATTGTAAAGGGTGCTCAATCAAAGGTCACCTAGCTAAAGGAAGCCAGAGGGAAGGCCACCCTGCCAGCTGTTCACCCCTTCTTTCTAGCATTTCAGTGCTATGCAATGACATAAACTGATAGCTGCCAAATGTTCAGAATTGGGCTGTGCAATCTGAATGTTTCAATTTGAACTCTAGAATGAACATGAGAATGAGACTAGCAAAATAAAAATGATCAATGCCTAGGGTCTAGGGAAATATACATACTCTGCTTATGGGAGCAAGCAATTCTTGACTGGATTCTTATTCTAGGAAGAAAAGTTTAAAATATGTATGTATGTCTATACCTACTTTTTATTGATCATCAAGGGATATAGAGTATCACTCCAAAAACATAGATGGAAAACCTTTGCCTGAAGATGATTAACTATAGAAATCAGAAGAAAGATTAACAAATGATCAGGCATCTTTCTTAGTGTGAAAAAAATCAATTGTGTTCTCCATGACACAAGGGGAAAAAAAATGAAATAAAATGAAAAGAGTGATAAGAAAGTGTTAAAGGAAATTACAAAACAAATAGTGCATCTATAACTTCAAGTGTAAAAATGGTGGGAGAAAGGACAAAGTTGGCCCTTTCCCCCTCGAAAATCACCCTAGAGCATTAAGAGAATAAGACACAGACGCAAACCCATTTTCAATGAGACTGGAAGACAACTGTAACCTGAACACAGCACATAAAGCAGGATTGCAACACCAGGAAAGGCCAAGCAGAAGTATTGCGCTGCTAAGAGGGATGCCCCCGGTGGCAAGTCTCACAAGATCTGGGCTGAGCTCCCCTGCCTATGAAGCTACTGTCCAACTACCCTCTTTCCCCTGGGGATTCTCAAATCACACCTCTCCTGATAGATTCTGCCAGCAGAGGGCGCTACAGGAAGGAGTGGAACCGTCAAGGGTGGCAGTTCTCATTGCACTGGTTCCAGGAAGAGTTCTTGTTTCCAGTTTGTTCTGCATCCCAAGGGTACCAGCCTCATCTTAGCTTTTCTGAAATACCAGCAACCACTAGTTGGCATCCCTCCTCACAGGTCATGGGTCCCCTCTGACCACCACCAAGCTTCCAGGTACTGGTAATCCCAAATGCAGCCCCCTACCGCTTTATTCTTTCAGTATGGAAGTGGTAGCCTCCTCCTATTAACTCTGTGTTACTTCTGTGAGCTCTTTTGCACTTTCTATCCCACAATAACTATTTAATAATTTCTTTTATTAAAAATTTTGGGGGGTTAGCAGGGATTGAACTCAGGGGTACTTGATCACTGAGCCACATCCTCAGCCCTATTTTGTGTTTTATTTAGAGACAGGGTCTCACTGAGTTGCTTAGCACCTCTGTTGCTGAGGCTGGCTTTGAACTCGAGATTCTCCTGTCTCAGCCTCCCAAGCCACTGGGATTACAGGTATGCACTACCACGCCTGGCTCTTATATTAAATTTGATCTAGTAAAATTATTGATGGGGTTCAATTTTCCTAACTGCACCTTGTCTTATAGGAAAACCACCATCCTCAGACGGAAGGAACACACCCTAAGAAGCAAAATTAATAATTCCCACAGACCAGTGGATGAAATTTCCCAGGGAGAAGTCACATCTAAGAGAACATTCTCACAAGGTCTCAGTTGCAGGAGTTCTTGCCATCTGGGGCATGACCCTGCCCATGCCCTGGTTTGCACCTCCTGTAGATAACTGGTCCAGGGTTCATCTCATTCAAATGTGATCAGCAATCCAAGGTGAACTTGATATCAGTTATATGCAGATACATACTACATCCTAGATAAGAAAACAATAGTGTAAGAGTGTTAATCCATTAAGGCATGGGAGCAAAGGGTGAGGTGAAAGCATACACAGGTGATCCTGCACAGCATTCCCAGAAAACAGCAAGGAAAAGCAGAAAGATGAGGGGCTTTGACCCACGCCAGACAAGCAGAGGATCTGTATAGGCTGTTAAATGTGTTAGATTAGACTGGGGTTATTGGGGTTGGAGTAATTTTTTATTTGCATTGCTCTTAAGAAGTGAATGTGAGAACTATCAAATTTCAATTAGACTTAAAGGCAAATTGCAAACCAAGAGCCTTGGCCCCTTATCACAAGAGAATTCAAGACATCTATTTACTGGTAAATTGAAGAGTGATTTAGAAGATTCTCAGGGCAAGCAATCAGTACCAACAGTACTTACAAATGGTATTAGTCTGAAATATGCATGTTTTATTTGTTTTAGAAAGTATATGTTAAAAACTAATATGAAATCATAATAAAAAGACAAACTCTTTAAAAACCAAGTAGAGCTATTTTGGATTAAGCAGAGGGGAGTGAAGACAGGGGAGGGAGCATACAGGTAGGAAGGATGGTAGAATGAATCAGACATTATTACCCTAGGTGCATATATGACTACACGACTGATGTAATTGCATATCATGCACAACCAGAAGAATGAGAAGTTATACTCCATTTACATATGATGTGTCAAAATACAGTCCACTATCATGTATAAATAATTAGAACAAAACAAAACCAGAACGCTGTCTCTTGGACATGATAAAGAATATCTAACTTAGCTGGGCGCGGTAGCATGTGCCTGTAATCCCAGTACTTTGGGAGGCTGAGGCAGGAGAATTGTGAGTTCAAAGCCAGTCTCAGCATCGGCGAGGCGCTAAGCAACTCAGGGAGACCCTGTCTTTACATAAAACATAAAATAGGACTGGGGATGTGGCTCAGTGGTCAAGTGCCCCTGAGTTCAATCCCCAGTACAAAAAAAAAAAAAGAATATCTAACTTAAAACAATGACTAACACCATGTCTTCACTAAATCATCCAAGAGATTATTAGATAGCTGTCATTGACAGATTATTTCTTCTCATTTGAGAGTAAAACTAAACAACTCTACTGTTTTAGTCAGCTTTTTTGCTGCTGTGATTAACAGGTTTGACCAGAACAACTATAGGGGAGGAAAAGTTTATTTGAGGGCTCACAGTTTCAGAGGTCTTAGTGCATAGAAGGCCAGCTCCATTCCTCAGGGCTCAAGGTGACACAGAGCATCATGGTGGGAGAGTGTGGCACAGAGAAGCAGCTCACATCAGAAAGCAGAGACTCCACTCTCCAGATTCAAATATATACCCAAAGTCACACCCTAATTCCCATCTCCTGCAGCCACACCCTACCACTTTATTACCACTCAGGTAATCCCTATCAGGGGATTCAATCATGGATTGGTTAAGACTCTTACAACCCAATCATTTCTCCTGGGTCGTCTCTGCAACTCACATGGATTCATCTGAAGTTTCCACAATGACCCTGAACTCAAGGGGCCCGAACATCTGCAAGTCCATCACGAATTTGGAAAGAAGAGAGATTGGTTGTGGTGTTCTCCAAAACTTTCCCAACTTTTTCTGTAACGTATAGTAGCCATTTTACATTCTGTAGGTCATCTGACCTCTGCTGCAAGCTATTCAGTTCTGCCATTATGGCGTGAGAATGACCACAGCATGTAAACCAGTGGGCATGGCTGTGCACCAGTAATATTATATTTGCAAAAGGCAGGATTTGGCCCACGGGCCTTTGTTTGCTAACGCCCATTCTAAACAAGCACTTGACAAAGTGAATACCAGCCCCCTATGATGTGAAGTTCAGTGAGGCCTACCGGCAGCTGAATCTGCCTACCACTGGCCTGACCCTCCTGTGGAGGCCCATATCTCTCCCGGAGGCTTTTGTGGATTTGGAGGTTTCTTGAGGTGAATTTTAAGTCTGGGATTCTGCTTTTCCATGAGCGACCTTCGCTCTGCACCTGCTCTACCCTGACATGCACAGAAACCATTCACTGATTTATGCTCTTCTTAAGCCATTTGCACTACATTTCTGCAAGTACCTTCATTGGCGAGGCCTCAAAGCACCACTCGCTGGTTGGTTTAAATGACAGAAGTGTGTGTCCTCAGCATTTTAGCAGCTGAAGGTCCAGGTGCCAGCAGGGTCCGGTTCTCCCTCCTCGGCATGGAGACGCCATCTTCTCCCTGTGCCTTCCTGTGGTGGCCCTGCTGTGTGTTTCTCTGTCCTGTTCTCAGGACACCAGATGTATTGCACTGAAGTCCACCCTAAGGACTTCATTTAAATTTAATTACCGCTTCAAAGACCCTTTCTCCAAATATAATCACATTCTGAGGAAGCAAGAGGTAGGACTTCAGCATTCTTTTTATACAAATTTGAGAGGAACACAATTCAGCCCATCTCAGTCTTTATTTATTTATTTTTTTTGGTACTGGGGATTGAACTCAGGGGCACTTGACCACTGAGCCACATCCCCAGCCCTATTTTGTGTTTTATGTAGAGACAGGGCCTCACTGAGTTGCTTAGCGCCTCGTCCTTGCTGAGGCTGGCTTTGAACTGGCAGTTCTCCTGTCTCAGCTTCCCTAAGTGCTGGGATTACAGGCGTGCACCACCGTGCTCGGCCATCCCAGTCTTTATAAAGACTGTGTCTACAGGAAGGTGTCATCATATATACAATATAGTAAAACTTCCCAGTGGATGATTAGCCATTCCCATTGTTGAAAGCTCTTTTGACTCACTCCGCCACTGTGGGCTTTAGTGAGTTTCCATATCCCAAATAGTATCTAGATTTCTACCATCTAGCCAGCAAAACTTTTTATCTAATTTTTATCTTTTTATCTTTTCAAATCTTTACCTCCCTCTTTCTGGATTACATTCTCACAGTATTGGCTGACCTTGAGATCAAGCACATGGGCAGTTCATTGATCATTCTTATGTGATGAAGACCTAATTAAAACTCTGGGCACTGAAGCTTGGGTGAGCATCACTGGTTGGCCATCCTCCATGCATATTGTCACAGGCCAATGGCAAAAGACTAAAGCAGCCTGATCACACAGAGAGAAGAAATAGACCCTCCATGTTTTGTACCTTTCTGGACTCAGCTTCATGTACTTCTTCCCTGGCAGATTCTTGTCTGTATCCCTTCCTGGTATTAAACTATAACCACGAGTATAAGAGCTTTTACTCGGTCCCATGAATCTTCCTAGAAATTATTGAACCGCGGGGTTGTTTTAAGAATCCTCTGAACTTGCACTTGGTATTGGAAGTGAGGGTAATCTTGTGTGGACTAAATGTTTTGGTGGGTCATGACACTCACATTTCTTTTAGATCCAGCTCAGAATTAGTCACAAGGTTTTCAAAAGAAGATATTCAAAATAATGACAGGGATACTGTTAGAAATTGAGATGCAATAACTTTTTGGTTCATCTGAAGGGAGAGAGAGTCTTTTGGCTTCCCTGACCTCTAAATTCAGAAATAGCATCATTGGTTATCATGAGATCAGATGCTAAAATGTTCAAGTGTAACTGATGTGGAACTCAGAGACTAAAAATAGTTATTTCAGAAAATTAATAAAATAAATTAATCTCTAGCCATATTGATCAATATAAAAAATATAGAAGACACAAAAAAACAGTATCAGTGGGAAAAAAGATGAGAAAATTACTATAGACCCTAAAGGTAGGGAATAATGTGAAGAACTTATTTTCAAGAATAGTGCCAAGTAAATTTAACAGGAAAAGGATAATCTTTTCACCACATGGTGCTAGAACAATTAGACAGCCATATGCACAAAAAATGTTAACCTCTACTTCACATCATATGAAAATTAACTTGAAATGGATCATAACCTAAAAATAAGACTAAAAATGAAAAAAAAAATCCAGAATAAAATACAAGAGAAAACCATAGTAACCTTTGATTCAGCAAAAAATTCTTAGATATGACACAAAAGTATGAACTCTGAAAAAAATCAAGACAATAAAAAAAGTAAAACTTTTACTCTTCAAAAAATAATGTTAAACCTGGGCACAGTGGCGCATGCCTGTAATCCCAGTACTTTGGGAGGCTGAGATAGGAGAATCGCGAGTTCAAAGCCAACCTCAGCAACAGCGAGGCACTAAACAACTCAGTGAGATCCTGTCTCTAAATAAAACACAAAACAGGGCTGGGAATGTGGCTCAGTGGTTGAGTGCCCCTGAGTTCAATCTCTGATTAAAAAAAAAAAAGAAAGAAAAAGTGAAAATTAAAAGTCAAGTTACATACCAGAAGAAATTATTTGAAAAACATGGAGTTGTATGTAGAATCTATAAAGAATGCATACAACTCAAGAATATGAAGGTAGCTCAAACTTTTTAAACAGGCAATTTTAAATTGAGCAGATCCTCAGCCAAATAAGATATGCACATGATAAATAAGCATCTATCTACATATCTATCTATCTATCTACCTATCTATCATCTATATATCTATATATCATCTGATCTCTAGAACATAGTCCTTGGGAAAGTTCCTTTTACATTAAAGTTTCTTTCAAGATAGTTGAAGGGCCAGTGGACTTTGGCTCTGAAGGTAATGTGTAGCTTCCTTTAAGTATTCAAAAGATTTTTTTTTTTTTTTGGTACTGCAGATTGAACCCAGGAGTGCTCTACCACTAAGCTACATTCCCCAGTCCTTTTTATTTTTTGAGACAGGATCTCACTAAGTTTCTTAGGGCCTCGCTAAGTTACTGAAGCTGGCCTCAAACTGTGATCCTCCTGCCTTAGCCTCTGGATCCCTGGGATTACAGGCAAGCACTACCACACTTAACCTCAAAGCATATTTTTCTTTCTTTTTCTTTTTTTTGGGGGGGGCAGGTACTGGGTATTGAACTCAGGGGCACTCAATTGCCGAGCCACATCCTCAGCCCTTTTTTTAAATTTTATTTGGAGGCAGGGTCTCACTGAGTTAGTGCCTCACTAAGTTGTTGAGGCTGGATTTGAACTCATGATCCTCCTGCCTCAGCCTCCCAGGCTGCTGGAATTACAGGCATGCATCACCACACCCAGCTTCAAAGCATTTTAATATAAAGTCTATCCTTTTAGTTATATAAGAATTTCATGTTCAAGTAAAATATTTTCAATACACAGGAAGAAGTCAACATCTCCCATATTCATGCTGTATTAAATAATTACCATGAATATTTGGGTGTTTACTTACAGCATTTTAATGTATTTCTGAACATAGTGATGACTAAAATACATAGATACTTTTGTTTCCTGTGAAGATCATCTTTATATCCAGAGAGGTAATTAATTAAGTGGCCTGGGGAATTACATCTGCTCAAGTACAAGAGATTTATCAAGGTATTATAGAAGAGATCAACACCTACCACAATGAGTTTGTGTGTGTGTGTGTGTGTGTGCGCGTGTGTGTGTAATGTATTTTTTACTTGATATCATTCTCACATGGATGTTTGTTTAGATGGATAAAGGATAAAAATCAAAGCAGTATTAGTTATACACAATATTCAACATTAACAATAATAAATTATATTAACATGATCCATTTGAAGCTAATGGAGCTAATGGAGAACTAAGCATTAGCAAGTCCTATTTAGAGATTTAGGAAGCTTCCTGATATCAGCTTCTCATAGTCAACTTTTAGAATGAAGAGATTTTTCCACAGAAATGTGTGCATTTGATAAATGCTAATTACATGGTACCAAAACTTCTTTAGCCAATCCGTTTGCAGCTGTTATCCAAGTTATTTTGTAAATGTCTGAAACAGCTGTCAACATTCTGTGGGGGAGGCTCTTCAATCAATGGATTGACAGAAATGCAATACTTAGATTTTTCTGAGCAGAAGGCAAGAGAACATAATATACATCTATTTAGTGATGTAGCCAGCAATGAAATGGAACAATTGATACTGCCATTGTGTTTTAAAGCTTTGAAAAGAATTTTCATGCTCATGGGCATGGAAAAGATATTATAAGAACACACTACTTGGGTGGGAGACCCAAAGAGTCAAATGGTGTACTCAAGTGTCCTAAGGATACAAGCAGAAGCAATCTTATTTCCTATCAATAAGAATGCTTTTAGTGGTGTATAGCAACATTGTAAATCATATTTTAATTAAAATTTTAGTGCTTGTTGATGTTATTTGTTTATTGTCTCAATAAAACATTTTTAACAGATGACACATGGACATTTTGCTTCATTTCTCCTTCTCTCTTTTCTCTATAAAATTCTTTACTCAATTTAATTGTCAAGAAAGTCATCAGACTGACAGCTTTGGGAAATGAAACCTTTTATTCAGTGCTATAGCTTGGAACTTGAATGTCCCCTGTGTTAGTCAGCTTTCTGTGTCAAAATGCCTGAGAAAAACAACTCAAAGAAAGAAAGGTTTATTGTAGCTCACAGTTCTAGAAGTTTCAGTCTTTGGTCACTTGGCTCCATTGCTCCTGGGCCTGTGGTGAGGCAGAACATCCTGAGAGGGAGCATGTGATAATACAAAGCTGCTAATCTCATAGAGACTGTGGAGCAGAGAGAGAACAGGAAGAAGCCAGGGACAAGATATAGTCTCCAAGGGTACACCCACAAGGACCTACTTCCTCCAACTTGGTTCTACCTCCTAAGTGTCCACCATCTCCCAACAACCCATTAATTTATCCATCCATGAATGGATTCCATAAACCATTGATGAGATTAAAGCCCTTGGGATCCAATCACCTCTCAAAAGTCCTACATGTGAACACTGATGCATTAGGGACCAAGACTTCATCACATGAACTTCTGGGGGACACTTCATATCGAAAAATAACATCTCCCAGAGGCTCATGTATTAAAGGATTGGTCTCCAAGGTGATGTACTCGGAAGTGGTGAAATCTATTTTCTTTTTTTTTTTCTGAAAAAAAACTTTAATCATTTAGATTTCTAGTCATCAAGATATACTTTTGACTTTTTATAGTTCACATAAAGTTCACAAATCCAGTGTGCAACTTATTTGATGAATTTTGTTATGTGGAGACATTCATGGAACCATGGCTCACATCAAGATTACACTATGTCTGGCATTCCAGAGTTCCCTCAAGCCCTGTCTAAGCCACTATTCCAAACTGTCTCCACAGACCATTTGCTTGTTCTTATACCTCTAGAAATGGCACCATACACTGTGTCTCTTTCATGGTTTTTCTTGCTCTATGCTATGTCTTTGAGGATCATGCACATTGTCAAGTGTTCACAATTTATTTAACCATTTTGTTACTTTTGTGTGTGTGTTTATTTGTTCTAATTAGGTATACCTGATAGCAGAATACATTCCAATTCATTGTACAAAAATGGAACACAACTTTACTTTTCTCTTGTACATGATGTAGAGTTGCACCACATGTGCAGTATACATGTACCTATGATAATGATGTTCATTTCATTCCACCATCTTTCCTGCCCCTAGCCCCCCTCTCCCTCCCTTCCTACCCTTTGCCCAAAGTTCTTCCATTCTGCCTGCCCTCTCCCCCCATTATGGATCAGCATCCACTTATCAGAGAGAACATTTGGCCTTTGGTTTTTTGGGATTGGTTTACTTTGCTTAGCATGATATTCTCCAACTCCACCCATTTACCTGCAAATGCCATAATTTTATTCTCTTTTAATATCAGTAATATTCCACTGTGTATATGCACCACAGTTTCCTTATCCACTCATCTGTTGAAGGGCATCTAGTTTGGTTCTACAGTTTAGCTATTGTGAATTAAGCTGCTATAAACATTGATGTGGATGTGTCACTATAGTATGCTGATTTTAAGTCCTTTGGGTTTAGACCAAGGAGTGGGATGGCTGGGTCAAATGGTAGTTACATTCCAAGTTTTCTAAAGAATCTCCATACTATTTTCCATAGTGGTTGCACTAATTTTCAGTCCCACTAGCAGTGCACGAGTATCTTTTCCTCCACATCCTCACAAACACTTATTATTGTTTGTGTTCTTAATAATTGCCATTCTGACTGGAGTGAGATGAAATCTTAGAGTAGTTTTGATTTGCATTTCTCTAATTACTAGAGAAGTTGAACATTTTTTCATATGTTTGTTGATCGATTGTATATCTTCTTCTGAGAAGTGTCTGTTCAGTTCCTTAGCCCATTTATTGATTGGGTTGTTTATTTTTTTGGTGTTAAGTTTTTAGAGTTCTTTATATATCTTGGAGATTAGTGCTGTATCTGATGTGCGTGTAGTAAAGATGTTCTCCCACTTTGCGGGCTCTCTCTTCACATTATTGATTGTTTCCTTTGCTGAGAAGAAGCTTTTCAGTTTGAACCATCCCACTTACTAATTCTTGATTTTATTTCTTGCGCTTTAGAAATCTAGTTAAGGAAGTCAGGACCTAATCTGACATGATGAAGATTTGGGCCTACTTTTTCTTCTAGTAGGTGCAGGGTCTCTGGTCTAATTCCTAGGTCCTTGATCCATTTTTTGTTGAGTTTTGTTCATGGTGAGAGATAGGGGTTTAATTTTGTTTTTCTGCTTATGGATTTCCAGTTTTCCCAACATCATTTGTTGAAGAAGCTATCTTTTCACCAATGTATATTTTTAGTGCCTTTGTCTGGTATGAGATAATTGTATTTTTGTGGGTTTGTCTCTGTGTCTTCTATTCTATACCATCGGTCTACATGTCTATTTTGGTGCCAATACCATGCCATTTTTGTTACTATAGCTTTATAGTAGAGTTAAGGTCTGGTATTGTGATGCCTCTTGCTTCACTCTTGTGGCTAAGGATTGCTTTGGCTATTCTGGGTCTCTTATTTTTCCAAATGAATATCATGATTGCTTTTTCTATTCCTATGAGAAATGTTGGGATTTTAATTGGAATTGCATTAAATCTGTATAACACTTTTGGTAGTATGGCCATTTTGACAATATTAATTGGAAATGGTGAAGTCTTTAAGAGGTAAGTCCCAGTGGAAGGGCTTCAGGTCATTGAAGGGCATGACCCTGAAGGGAACAGAGGAACCCTGGACCCTTTCTCTTTCTCTCTTTTCTTCCTGGCCATGAGGTAAGTGCTCCCTCAAAGATGTGCTGCCTTGCCACAGGCCTCAAATTATGGGCCCAACCAATCATAGAATGGGAGCTCCAAAATGGTGAGCCAAAACAAATCTCTTTCCTTTGTAAGTTGATTAACTCAGGTGTGTGGTATAGTAATGGGAAGCTAATACACTTAGCCTCGGAATCAGTGTATTCAGAAAAGAACTGCCAGTGTGTTGCTGTTGGCCTTGATTCTGCATGACAGAGCACTTCCTAGAGAAAGCTTAGGTTACTTTTCACCTTGTTCTGGTATTTACTTCTTGGCTAAGGTTGCATCCTTACTTTTAAAAGTAACCCAATAATTTTCTTGCAAAAAAAAGAAAAAGAGAAAAACCTCACCTGCTCTGATTTTTCATGTAACCATAGCCCTGCATGGACATCAGAACTTATCATACTCCAGTAACAAGAAATGGAATGAGGGTGTGTTACTTTGGTAGTCTGCCTCTGGTTAAGTCAGGCTGGAAGTATATATACACTCATCTTTGCAAATCTGAAACTCTTTCTGATGACCAAATATATCAAAACATTTTGCTGTTAGTACTGTTGTGCAATAGATGGAAATGCCAACAGTCATTACATAATGTCCCTGGGCAATTTTTTAAAAGCACACAAAATAATCTTTTAGCTTTCAAATCAAGATTAAACATAGAAAAGTCCTCTTTGTTGACTTTAAGACTACTTATTACTGGATACATATATTTACTTATTTACAATTAATATTTCATTTGCTATTTTCTCTTTTCTCCCTTAACTTACTTACTTCCAAGGTTAGTTACTTCATAGGACCATCAACAAACCATGGCCTCCTTTGGGTCCCCAAAAGGAGATCCTGAGACAGGCTATGTTATAAGTGATCAATTCAGAAAGTGCTCCCCAGAGAAACCAACAAGGAAGAGAGAAAAGCAGGATAGGGAAGGGGGAAAGGCCAAGTAAAGTTGTGATCTCAGACGGAGTTCCCTGGATAGAAGATTCATTTTGATTGGACACTTGAATTTCACCTTAGTTTACCTGAGCTGGAGGCCAGAGAGCTGGGCTTTCATGGGCTGCATCCACTGGCTACTGGCTAAGTGCTGGTCAGTTAGAGATGGACATTCCCAGGCATTTCCTGCTTTCTATGCCTGTACACATAGTGGCTCCAAGAGACCTTGGATATACCTCCAAAGAAGACACAGGTGTGGACAGGAGAAGCAAAAGCAGAGGGCATAGGAGGGATACAAAGGAATAAAAGAGATTCAACGGAATCTGGATGAGCCCCAACTGTGTCCACAAACAAGTATGTGTGACATATGACAATATGCATGGAATTATAAAGTATGAACACTTACAAGGAAATCAAGAGCTCTGCCCTAACAGAAGATAAAAGTCTGAGCAATTTATTTTGAGTAGCATTAGGGAAAGACATCATAGAGCAGAGATTCCCATGCCTGTTAGGATTACCTAGGAAAAATTTAGAAATCCTAAAGCCTGGTCATACCCCAGATCATTCAAACAATCTCTGGGCCTGGGAATAGGCATATGCTTTTCAACATGGAGCCAGTGTTTTTACTAGCTTGGTGCGTTCTTCTCTCCATTGGGAGAATCAGCTGTCAGAGCATAACTGTAATGGGAAATAAGAGTCTTTCTTGGGACTACTTGCTAGAGCAGAAGGAAGACAGCATTGACCAAGAGGGTGTCCAGGGGTTATCAGGACAAAGAAGAGCACTGGTTGTATACATGTGAAAGAGTGTTAGGGATGGACTAGAGTTTAGGACTGGTAATTGACTTTAGGTACATTTCAAAAGGTATCTTTCTTTTTCTGGGTAAGCACTTCAGCCTTGAGTAGTCATTTGGTCATCTTGGTTATCCTTGGACTAAAAGTTATTTAGAGACAGAGTCTCACTGAGTTGCTTAGGGCCTCACTAAGTTGCTGAGGCTGGCCTTGACCTTGTGACCTACTGCCTCAGCCTCCTCAGCCACTGGGATTACAGGCATGTGACATCAATCCTGGTTCCACTTTTTTCCCTGTTTTTGATGTTAAAATAACTTTTCCATTGTTAACATGTATGTTTTCAGCATTTAAAATACTTTGAAACTTAATACTGTTTCTGTTATGTTTAAAATCTAATTAGGCTGTTCTCAGAATCCAACAAAGTAAAAATATGTAATACTTTGAAAAACATAAATTATTGAATGAATATAAATTAAGAGTTTTGGTCTAGGCATAGTTTGTAAATCTAATTTTTAAAAAATCTTATCAAATGGAAATTCACAAAGTAAAACATGGAGTTATACATAATGCACAATAAATTCACTTTAATGAATTCCTAAAAGGTGCTGATCTTTGGATTCCTCAATTAAATAATGATTTCAATAATTCATTAATAGAAATTCACAGACCTGGGTCTGCATGCAAAATAAAATGGAGGTTTCTACCAATTTCCTGAAACACCAAAATTTCTTATAAACATTTTTTGAATAAGTAGACAGACCCATGTTATAAAAATGGTAACAAAGGAAGGAGATATTTACCAAATAACTAGCAGATCTCCTGATCATCCTTCCCCCCACTTCACAGAAACAGAGCCACATCAAGTACATGCTGTTTGGAGAACTGTCATGATAATCATTATTATCAGATTAATCATGCTGTATTTGTCATGCATCAGGAGCTAAGATGCTTTTTGTAAGCTCAGAAGGGAGGTGTCTTCTGCAGGGTTAAAAGTCTTCATTGGTACTTTCCCATACAATAATAGAGAGACGGGGCTGGGGTGTAGCTCAGTGGTTCAGCTCTTGCCTAACTTGTGCAGGGACCTGAGTTCAATCATCAGCACCTCAAAGAAAAACAGGAGAGAGATGGACCCATCAGACAACCACATAATTTTTTCTCAGTATAGGACTGAGTTGGGGATACAATATGGACAAAGCAGACATGGAGCTTGCCTTCAAGGTTTTTCAAAGGGGACCTCAAGTCATCTCATCTAACCATCTAATGGATGCTTAAGCCCTCGCTACAATATCCCCATGAAGTGTTTGTTGCAAAATCTCTGGCTTGGCTGCCTCGATATCCATTTCTATTTCTCTTCCTCAATTGAACATTGGCATTCCAGATTCCAGGTACTATTTGGAAAGCTGTGAGAAATGGAGCAGTGGGCAAGCATTTTTAAAAATTACTTTTCTCCTATGCCGCTAAGGATGAAGAATTAGAGTTCTAGGTATGATTTAGTTTCTGCTAATCAGAGACACTCATATGAGACTTGAATTTGTAACTGGATTCAGTGAGTTTGAGAACAGATGAGCAGAGCACAAGACATCTATTTGGTCAGTTCAGGCAGAGTCAATGAAGTTTTGGGATGTCTTCCCCAAGTTCAGCTACAGCTTGATCCACCTTCCCATTCATTGATTTTGTAAGCTAATTAATACCTGGTAATAAATATTTTTCTACTGAAACCAGTCAGAATTGTTTCTGCTTTCTGCAATCAACCACACAACCAAGATAATGTTAACCCAATGCTTTTCCCTGTTGTTTAGCAGGGATCATTCTCTCCAAGACTATCAAGGCGTACATCTATAATACTGATTACTATCTGTGTGATCACAATTAGCGCCAAAAAAAACCATGAAAGCCAAAATTTCATAGCTTTCTCATGACCTCATTTTCCAACTACAGACCAAGTGTGTGCATGTATACGTGTGTCTATCTCTTTCAAAATCTAGAAGTCATGTTAATTCATATTATCAGTTTTATCTTCCTTGCGAAAAACTGCATGTACTTGTTGAATTTCTAAATTGAGCTCTTGATTTTGACAACATATAAAGCATATTGCACTGATTAGGTAAAAAATTATAAAGAATATGAATATTTGATAAGGCCAGGCATGCTTTGAGGTCAGCAATCTATATCCAAATGTATTGGACATATAATTAAATGATAGGAAAACATGGATTTATCATATAAGCATATATATTTCTAAGCTTCAAAGGTCATTAAGAATATAACTCTAATAGTTGGTTGGAAAAGCGATATGCTTATTTCAGGAAATCTATATCTCCCAGGATAAAATGTTCCTTTGAGTCTAAAGTCAAAATAGCATCATGCAGGTGTTTACAATTTAATCATAGCAAACTCTGTTCATAAAGAGATGAGATAGTTTAATCACACACTAGGCTGTGATATGCTCATCGAAATTGGACACAATTTCAGATATCAGATATGATACTTGATTTTGGAAAATGGGCCAGGAATGTTCCTTCAGTGCAAACAGGCAAGGTGTCGCGCAAACGCTTAAGAGTCATTTAAGGATATTGAAAAATAATTTTTAATCACATGATTTGATAAATTGAGAGAGAAAGTTCTACTTCGTAGGTATTATAAAATGGGTAGGTTAATTGCCTTCAGAGAGAGTTTAGAAGCAGTTCTGCATAAGAGTAAAGAAATGAATTTGATCATTTATTTTGATTTACAACTCTATAAAATGATTAGGAGACAAAACCATCTTGATCCATTTGGCAAGAAGCAAGGTTTTCTCTTTTGTTTCTTAAATTACTCTGCAATATTTTCATGACTTATTATGATTTTTCTAGAATTACAACATTCATGTAAATATCTTTATCCCCTATGTGGTTATAAGCCCCTGAAGGGTAGTATCATCTTAATACCCCGATGCATTCTGTCACCAGAGCCTTGTGAAACATCAATAAATATTATTTGATAAGGTTAAATAGATTCCGTGTAGATTAAATTCTTACTTTAATTCCTAAAATACCAAAATTTTGCTTTTCAGCTGGGCAGTAAAGCTGTGTTACTGAAGAGGATTTTCCATATCTCCAAATCATGAAATATCCAGTTGCTGGTTGATATTTCTAGAGTCTTAGACTCTAGCATTTCTAATTCTGAGTAAGCAAAATCTGAGCATTTGGAAGTTCATATCTGTATCAGGAAGCATATGTCAAGTGTGTGCACGCAGCACTCATTGTAGGTGAGATAGAAAGCAAGGCTGAAACATGAACTTGGGGATAGCCTGACATAGGACACTGGGGTGGAGGCTGTGGAGGCTGTGCTAAAGGGTGATGTGTGATAAACTGAAAGCATCTCTGTTTACATTTCACACATGCACTCCCAAAACACTGTGTAGTCCAAAGAAAACATATCTGATTGAGGACCAGTGTTTGACTTCTCAAAGGCAACTGGGAGCTGAGTGTGGTGGCACATGCTGTAATCCCAGCAGCTTGAGAGACTGAGGCAGGAAGATTGTGAGTTCGAAGCCAGCCTCAGCAAATCAGTGAGGCCCTAAGCAACATAGTGGGACCCTGTCTCTAAAGAAAATACAAAGGAAAAAAGGGGGCTGGGGATGTGGCTCAGTGGTTAAGTGCCCCTGGGTTCAATCCCCGATACCCCTTCCCCCCAAAAAATAAAGCAACTGAGACAAATATAATCTTGTGTCGTTAAACAGGAGATGGGATGGAGGATACTCTGACAGCAGTGAACAGGGTTGCCTGGGTTTGGGTGATGAAGCCAGAAGACAAGAGAACATGGGTGCCTGAAAAGAAGGGTAGCAGTGAACAGATACTGTGGATGAAGGTGAGAACAAGAACTCCTAAGACACACTTGGTAAAGATAGGGTGTTAAAGAGGGTATTGGTCAAGTTTTGCATGTTCTGATGCCATCACATGCTGTCTGGCTCCATCCTCTCCTGGTTTGGGGATCTTAAGTAAGTTATTTAACATTTCTGCATACTAAAAGTCCCTGCCTTATAGAGATAGTATTATGATTAAGACATAAAACTTTCCAGATACTTTGAATAGTGCTCAATTAATTCCACATTACATAATCCTTTTTAAAGATTGCAATGTAATATATAATATATACCGATGTACACATAATACATGGAATTTTCTTTTTATTTCTTAGACTTTTTAAGAAAAAAATATTCAGCACATTAGGACTTTCAGAATGTAAAAAAAATCCATCCATCACAGAGAAGTCCTCATGGCCCATCTAAATCCCCACCTTTTTTTCTGAAAGAGACACACGAGATACAATGCTTTTATCTTTGCTTCCTCAAAAGATTAAGAATGAAAATTGCACTTCAGAACCCTTCTCACTTTTCAGATCAGGATCACAATCTTCTTGCACATATTTACATTTTCAGGCGGCATCAGCTTTGAGGCAATGCACTTTTTAAGTTGCTGCCCTGCTGTGTAAAGAGGTACTTCTTCTATTTGTCCTAAAATAGTCTCTTTCATGCCTCAAGGATTTCCCCTTTGGTTCTTGTTTCCTGGAATTTGATTATTAAGTTGGTATTTATTTTTGCCATACTCCCAGTGATTTTATTGATTTTAATATATCCATTCTTCTTCTTTTTACATTCGGAAAGTCCTAATGTGCTAAATATATCCAGCCTATAGCCTCAGTCATTCAGTTCTCTTGTTAGATCTTTTTTACCTCTTCTCAGCATCCATCACAGGGAAGTCCTGTCTCAAGCCAAACTCATGCTCAGGACACTGGTGAAAGAAATACCCACTGGGGCTAGGAGTGTAGCTCAGTGGTAGAGCACTTGCTCAGCATGTGCAAGGTCCTGGGTTCTATCCCATCACTGAAGCAGAAAAACAAAAACCAAAAAAACAAAAATAAGAAATACCCATGATGTCACAGAACTTTTTTTATACATTGTTATTTCAAATAGGGTAACCACGCTGAATCCTGCCACCCTATTGCAATAACTACTTTTATTGTCTACATGCACTTTTTGAAAATGACAAAATCTATGCAAAAACACTACAAACAGGTTCAAGGAAGCAATGGCCCTAAGCACATTGTCCCTGAACTTGTGCATAGTGGAAGATATTTTTAATGCACAGCAAATGGTGTGATTGATTCACCTTTATGTTCCATGTAAATTTGTTTTATTTTTGATAACTAAGCCTGGAGAAATGATGCTTGAAGCATCACAACAGCTTTGACTGACAGCTCCCTAAGTGTGCTGTCTCTTTTAAAGCAAACATAATTGACAGCTCATAGGTAAAGAGCATATGTGGACGGATTTAGTCCACATTGAACACAGTGGAAAAAAAATCAAAAATTCTTGTTCTATTTGTTATTTATTAAAATTCGATTAATATGGTAAAAGGTAGGCATTTTGGAAAAATAGATTTACTTGTAACCTGAGACAGATTTTGCTTTTAAACTTGATTGATATACACAGCAAGTATGTACTGAAATTACTTCCTATTTTACCATTTCAGAGAAATTTACATTGTTCATTTTCTTACCATGTATACTGTTTATTTAGCTGAGAGTGGCCTAAATAATTAGAGATTTTTCAAATTGTAGATTTAAATACTATCCCAAATTTCTTTTGGGAAAACCTGCCTATTGTGGATTAAGTTAAAAATCTGCCCACATTAAAAACAAGAATACTGAAATTACATTTCGAGGTATATGACCACCAGAACTGAAAGCAGGGATTTGAAAATATATTTATACATCCATCTTCACAACCGAATTAGTCACAATAGCCAAAAAGCAGAAACAACCCAAGTGTCCATCAACAGATGAATGAGTAAACAAAATGTGGTATACACACACACACACACACACACACACACAGGAATACTATTCAGCTCCAAGGAAATTCTAACACGCACTACAACATGGATGACTCTTACGCACATTACATCAAGAGAAATAAGTTATCAAATGACAACTATTGCATGATTCACTTATAAGGTCTCTATAGTCATCAAATTCATAGAGATAGAAAGTAGAATGGTGGCTTTTGAGAGGCTGTGGAGAGAAAGCAATGAAGAATTAGATTCAATGGGTACAAAGTTTCAATTCAAAAGAATGAAATAGTACTGGAGATGGATGGTGGTAATGGTTATAAGGCAAGGATGTCCTTAATGCCTCCGAATTGTACACTGAAAAATGATTAAAGTGGTAAAGTTAATGTTACGCATTTTCACCATAATAATAATAACAGTAATGATGATGATAATGATCTAGAGTTATCTGTCAGATGAACACTATGTCAACGGGCATTGCCAGTGGATTAAGTGTAGTGGAATTTGACCTATTACTAAATAGCATAAGGCAAACTCTAAAAAACAAAAAGAACTCCAAAGGGTTATACATTGAGCCTCATGTCCAGATAGAATAGGTCTGGATTATACCAAGAATTTGCATTTCTAACATACTCATTTTCTGTATGCTGTGTAATGAATTAGTCACACTTTAGTGCCTTAAAGCAGCATTACTCTTTGGGTGGCTGAGACAGGAGAATTGTGAGTTCGAAGCCAGTCTCAGCAACAGCGAGGTGCTAAGCCACTCAGTGAGACCCTGTGTCTAAATAAAATAGGACTAGGGATGTGGCTCAGTGGTTGAGTACCCCTGAGTTAAATCCCTGGCACCAAAAAAAAAAGAAAAGAAAAGAAAAGAAAAAATTACTTAATTTGCAGTGCTCTGGTCCAAGAGCATCCAATCAGTGGCTCTGATCCAGGATCTATCCTGAGGCTGCACTCAAGATGTGGCAAGAGGCTGCAGCCATATAAAGGCCTGGCTGGAGGAGTTACTTCCAAGATGGCTCATCTCCATGGCTGTTAGCAAGAGACCCATGTTCATGTAGGTGGGCTACTCCAGGGGTTGTCTCAGGATGCAACATCCCAGTTCTCCCAGAAAGGGCCCTTCAAGAAAGAGAGAGAACAAGCCGGAAGCCACAGTATCTTTTGTCATTAGAATCCAAAGTTGTACACTGAAACTCCCATTTAATTCTCTGCTTCCAAGGCAGATCATTAAATCCAGCTTACACTAAAAAATGATGGGTCTGCCTTTAGAATAAAGGAGTATCCAAAAACTTGTGGGCATTTTAAAGCTAATACATTAGGTATATTCCTGATAGGGCTGTAAAAATGTTCCATAAACTGAGGGTTTTTAGACAACAGACATTTTTATTGTTTCACATGTCTCCAGGCTGCAAGTCCAAGGTCAAGGGATTAGCAAGGTTGGTTTTTTCGGAGGACTGTGAGAAAGACTCAGTTACAGGCCTCTCTCCTAGCCTTTGGCAGCTGTAGGCTTTCCTTAGCTGGCAGGCGGCTATCTTCTCCCTGTGTCTTCATATTGTTTCTTCTATGGCCCTGTCTCTGCTCCAAATTCCATTTTTTAAATAAGGACCAGCATGATACTGAATTAAGACACATCCTAATAACCTCAGTTTAACATGCTTGCTTCTCTGCAAACCCTATTTCCATGTAAGGTTACATTAGGAGGTACATGGCATCAGGAGTTTAGCCACTTTTGGAAGGATGTGATTCAACTCAATTCAACCAGGGAAGGCTCCATGTCTTCGAGAACACACTGGTTATACTGATGAGAAATGTAGGGTGCCCATTAGCTAAGGAACCACTAAATATCAAAGAGCGAGGCAGTGGCAGGGCTTGGTTGAGAACTCTGATTTCAAGAATCACCCTATTTGGTCATCTATGTTCCTATGCTCTCTGATGATCCCTGTTATCTGTGGAACTAAGTAGACCTTTACAATTTTTTTTTCCTGGGCTAATGAGTTTTATATTGATGCACAAAGCTCTGCAGTTCCTGGGACACTTCTAGGAATCCTTTAAAGATGGATGGCACCAATTTTCTGAGGACTACATATAGTATTTAAGCTATACACATTGGGTAGGGGGAGGAGAGAGTAGAGATAACAGGTGGAAAGAAAGCAGAGAGAGGAATAAGAAAATGAAGTATACGAAATTTAGGGGGAAAAACAACAACCATGACAATTTACATGCCAGCCACAGCCTGTCACACCTTTCGGTGTGAGTCAGGGTAAGACAAAAGATGAGAATTAATTCTTTCTGTTAGATATAAAATCATCTCTTATTGCCTCCTGGACCCTGCTTTGGATACCAAAACCTATGGATGCTCAAATTCCTTATATAAAATAATGTAGTATTTGTGCACAGCAAATATAATCCTCCCATATCCTATAAATCATCTCCAGATTACTTATAATATCCAATACAATGTAAATGCTATGTAAATAATTGTTACCCTATATTAAGGAACAATAATAGGAAAAAATATTTACATGTTCCATATAGATGCAATTCGTAACAAAAACTATTTCTGATCTATAGTTGGTTGAATCCATGGATGTGAAATCCACAGATAAAGAAGCCATGAGTATACTTCTCAGGCATAACTGACTTCTGTGACTAATAAAATAAGTAGTCAGAAATAATTGAGCTTTGTATGGGACTTATCCTGTTCCATTTTCTTTGGGGGCTTATTTAATTTGGGGCCTTTCTCCCTTCTTTCACTATTTGGATGAGGGCAGGGGAAGAGGAGGCATTAAGAAGGTATGTTTTTAAGAATGCCTGTATTGGGCTCATCAGTGTTCTTTGGTCAGTGAGAACCAGATCAAAGTATCAGTATCAGCTCACCACCAAACAGTATTCCTTCTAGCTAAAAGGTGCTTAGTTTTCCTTGTACTTCAAAGCAGTAAAGATTTTATAAAAACTAAATATAATGTTCTACCTGTGTATTTCCTCCACCAATTCTGAATCCCACAATACCATTAAAAAGATGGTGTCAAACTTAATAATAGAAAAAACTTACACACTTCTACTATGAGATATGAAGTCTGCAATCTTAAAGACCTGGCATTTGGCTTGCTGGAAGAAAACACCATCTGTTGCTATAGGATAGAGGTGAAAGGTTACATGTTGTTTGTTAGGGAACCCTGGTCTGGGCTTGAAGTGATAGTGAGAGCTACAGGAGTCCAAAGAGGTGCATCAGAGGCCTGGGGGATGAGAGGATGGGGATTCAGGCCCAGAGTATTTGCTTCAGCAGATCAGCTCTGTTTTATATGTTCTATATACTGGTTACATGTAAAAGGTTTTTTTTTTGTGTGTGTGTGTAAAAGTCTGACTGCAAACACAACACGTATGTAGAGTTTCAAGAATAGTAATACAATAAACATCTATAAATCCAGAAATCATCTAGACAGAGAACACTGGCAGGAACGCTGCTATGCTCTGTATTCTGCTCATGTCCTCCCTTCCCCTCCTCTCAGGGGTATTTACTATCCTGAACTTTTGTTTATCATTGTCTTGTTTTTCTTTGTGATTTTATTACCTAGTGATTAAACCCGTATGCATTGTCTTGCTGGATTCCACCTGTTTTACAACTTTATGTAAATGGGGTCATACTTTGTGTATGCATATGTTTCCTATTTTTTTTGCTCCACCTGGTGAAACTCATGCATAGTCACATGTGTACTTGTGGTCCATTTGTTGTCATTGCTAAATGGTGCTCTCTTATACATCCTCCTATCAACAGACTGATTATTTTTGTTATTACAAAGATGTTGCTATGAATATTCTTATACATGCCTCCTGATGCAGTGCATAAGAATATCTGCAGGATATATATCTCGGCATGCAATTGAAGGATTGTTGGGTATGCTCATCCTTAACTTCAGTAGGTCACTGATTACTTGAATCATTTCATGAAGATTGTATCAATTTACACACCAGCAGCATCTAACAGTACCTCCTACACCACATCTCAACAACACTTGATGTTTGTCCAACATTTTGACTACCTTCATGTTTACAAGATTTTCACATTTGTACCTTATTGTATTGTATTTGACCTTATTGTATTGGACTTTTGGTACCTAGCATTATCCATGCCTATGACGTAACTAGTGCTCAATAAAAGAGAGAATAATGAAAGGAATCTAAGCCTTAGACATTTGGTAAACCAGAATTTTTTTTTATATTTTAAGTGTTCATCAACACATTCGGATCTTTCCTTCCATTATCCAAATTACATATCCATCACTAACCTACAGCAAAGTATTTGTTCAAAAACTTTAAGACTACACAGGAAATTCAAGGCAGTAGTGTTAAGAGTTGCCCATAGAGGTGGACAATGTACTATATTTTTTGATTATAATAAAATACTGTAACATAAATTTTAGAAAAATAAAAGGAAAATACACAATTCCTCACCTGAATGTCAGTGAATACTACATTCTTACGTGCTCCAATATCAATTTTTTAATGGTAAAGGTTCTGCTTTTGTATACTTATTTATTGTTTTCTATTTGGTTAAATTTCCACCATTAACATTTCATTCTTTTAAGAAATGTTGCAATATGTAGCAACTGCTATTTAAGTGTACCTATTTTAGTGAGCTATAAAATAGTCTTGGTTCTCAAATGTTAGTTCATGGACCTCTGCCAATTTCTGATGAAATTTTCATTAGTCTAAAATTTAATAACAAAAAGAACACCAGGATGAGCTCTTTATACAACTAATGTATTGCATTTAAAGGATTGCTCTTTATTCTGAAATTATTTCACTACAACTTTTTTAATGTTAAAATTTCTGTGCTTTGGGACATGCTGCTTATAAATAGACGGCATGCATTTGCTTGACCACTTTGTATGATTCAGATTTTCTGTGGATGTGTATGTTTTAATTTTACTAATCCTTCAAATCTAGCTATCTGGAAGCCCTTTTAGAATAGTTCATTAAATCATTGAATTTGTATTTGATAGAAAGTACGCTGGGAGTTACTGTCAGAAGCAAACAAGTTTCAGAAAGCAAGGCATACTCATCTCTATTCAACAACTACTCAGTTCTGACTAGTTTCAGTGAGGCTTAGTACCAATGCTGTAAGGAGTCCCCTGCAAAGACTAAGATAGTGTTTGTCCTCAGTCTGTTATAATAGTGTGAGAGTGAGTGCCATTGGTTTGGCAGTGGCTGCAGAAGTCTTTACCTGGATCCTGACAAATGCGGAAAGTTAGGAGCGAAAAGCCCATTCTAGGAAGGCATGCAGGAACCAAGACTTAGTGTGAGCTAGGTCTGCGATGGGGCCCCTGGGTGTTGGAGAATGAACTCCCACCAAAGGAAGGCAGCTTCGGCAGCCACACAGGGTGCCTGACCGCGAGGTGCAGAGAGAGCCAGCTGGCGGTGCAGCAGTAGGCCTGAGAAGGAAGAATGATTAGTCACGCGGAAGTCAGTACCAAAAAGAACTGGAGAGCCACGGAACTTCAGCATCTGCAGAAGAGAAAGGGGCCAAAATGAAACATTTTCTAACCACGCCCACGTAGGGGTCGACACCGCCCAAGGGGTGGAGTCAGACACGCCTCGCGGCCTCGTGCACCCAATCAACCGCGAGCCCTCTCTGTCCGCCGGACACACCCCCCGTGGCAAAAGCCTGCTAAGCTCCTCCTCGCGATAGCCTGGGGACCTTGGCGCCAGTCTGCGCCTGCGCAGTCACCCGGCTCCGCCCCCTTGCCCCGCCTGCCGGCGTCTCCTACAGCCAACATGGCGGCTCCCTGTGTATCCTGCGGTGGAGCGCTTTCCTATCGCCTCTTTCTCGTGGCTAGGGTTGGACTTGCCCCGAGGCAAGGACTTTGGCAAACCGCAGCGGCCGGTTCACAGACAGGTACCGGATCCCAGGTAAGGCCTGGGAGAACTGGAGAAGGTGGTCCATATGTGTGAGGATGTGGAGCCGGCGCCGCCACCCCCGGCGTCTCGCGTGTCCCCAGGTGGGGGACTCCAAGGTCTTAGATATTCAGTGGAGGTCTGAGTTTAGGCCTGGAGAGGTGGGTATTGGCTTGCAGCAGTCCCACTGGAGGTTGTTTCTGGCATTTGGGGATGGGGTAAAGCAAAGTTCTGATGGTGCTGGAGCGACCCCTCCCTTGACTTGCCGCTGAGCCGAGGTTCGGTGTGCTGTGCTTAGGTGTGCTGTTGGGTCCTGAGGGGAGGAGGGCCCCACCAGAAGAGGAGAATGGAAACTGGACTCTTGCAGTGGTCCCAAAGACTGAATGGAGGAAGTCACACTGTGGAGAGACCAGCAAAATTTTAAAAGTGTCTTGCATCTGTGCAGTTTGATTTCTTAAATTTCCCCACACCTTCTCTCTGGAGAGATAGAGGCCAGAATTTGTACACTTCGCTTAATTCTGAGGGCGGTGGGGAACTGTCATGCTAGCTTCTTTGTCATAGCTGCTTTGCTGATTATGCCAGTTCACTGACATAGGGTCTCAGGATTCACTCCCCAGTACCAAAACACAGATTTAAAAGAGAAGAAAAAGAATTTAATTTTGAATATAATTGTGTTTTAGGTATCTGGCATTTCCAACTGGGGATTTCCACAAGGCCTATGGATATACATATCTATAGCCCAGGAGAACTAACTTAGAAGTCCCCGGTTACCTTGTATTTGGTGTACTACATGAAGAGTTAGGCAGAGGGATAGACAGTAACCTGAAGAACAAACAAGTCAGGAAGTGGCCCCAAAAGATTGAGAATGAGCTTTTAAAGAAGTAGGGGAAAATCAGTGTGGTGTCATGGAAAACAGGAGAATGTTTCAGGAAAGGAAAGTACCAAATACAAGTAAAGAACTGCCAGTACCAAATATTGCAAGAAAGTCAAATACTTTCCCCATAATCTATTGTGAAAAAAAGAATACCATCTTTTTGTATATTTTGTATTCTAGCCTAAATAAATCAATCCATTCCTTTATCCATCAAACTTTAAAAAAACATTTTATTGAAAAATGTGCTGGAACTTTCAAGTTTTTCATGCATGTCTTTGAGTCTGTCTTTCCTGTTTGTACATAATTATGTATGAAAGGGACCCTAGCATACAGGATATTTCTGTTTTTGACAGTGTGCATGTGGGAGTGGGTAACTAACCTTCTTTACCTCCCCCACAGCTCTGAACCTTGTATCTCTCCTATGTATTTCCCTATTTTAAAATCAAGTATTAATATGTATATCAGATCACATTCTACTTTTTTGCTTTCCTAACATACATGGTAGAAATTCCTTCAGGTCACTTATGTCTGTAAAGCATTTTTTAATTGCTCAATAATATTCTGCAGTGAATATGTCAAAGTTAATGTAACAATTGATGAGCATTGACTGTATTTTCACTTTCTTCCCATTAACAGGTTTGCAGTCAATATCTTGGTCTGGTCCTTAGTTCTGATACTTTTATTTCTGTGGTAGAGATTTCCCCCTTGTGAGTTTATGCTGCAAAGGATGCATACACATTAAATTCTAATAGATTTTTCCATATAGATAAGCAAAATGGCAATAGCAGTTCACGTTTTATTGTTATGAGAATGTCTCTTTTCTACCTACATCAAGATTGATTGATTGAGTGGAATAAGATGAGTGAAGACTGATTTCTCCTAATTTTGGTCTCTCTGACCACTCTTGAAATAAAACTACCTCCACCCCCATGGCACATGTTTACTGATCACTTCACCTGAGGTAAACAATATATAATTCAATCTTAGCATTTTCAAGGAATTGTCCTGGGAAGGCTGAATCTCAGAATTCCTGAGTACTACCACAGCATGTTTTACCACATGGGGTACAGCTCAGATATAACTGAAAAACTTAACTGACCCCCTTAGATCCTTAATGATTCCACGTATATAGCTAAAGCCATTTTTAAAGCTATTTTTTCTTCTACAGAGTTTGTCTGTCCTAAATATTAATATTTTTTAATATTCATATTAAGAAACACCTACTGCCATATTAAATATTAATAGCTATGCTAATAACATTTTTAATTTTTACTACCTTCATGAATGACTAGAATACTTAATGCTCCTCCACTTTTTTCCCCCTATATTTGGGTCATAACCTATTAATTATGGAATCTCAGAGTTCACAGACAACTTGAAAAGAAGTAAAGAAAATAGAATAATTTATAATTAAGGCACATATTATACAGGTTAAGTGTTTTTGCATTTTGTATACGTGTATAAGTGTGTACTAAGTGCTGATATAAATAGTAGACATAACTAGGTCACAGTCAAAAAGTCTGAGAAACATTCATACAACAAGAAAAAAGAAAATTTTGTTAAACTGCAGCTCCTGGGTTCTTAATGGTGACCCTCACTAGTAGACTTATCTTGCTCACCAATCTTACAGAATGTGTTTCATATAATACCTTAGTACAATAGGAAATAATCTGAGTGTCTTGAATTTGAGGTAAAGAAGGTTAATCTTGTGAATGACCAAACTTTTCAGATTATGTATCCATGAACGTACTGTGAGATTGATAGAGATCAATACAGAGGAGCACAGAAGTGCGGTGCCTAATTCCGACAAGAGCTGCAAAGGATAGAGAGTGTGTATGGGCAGCATCCCAGAGCAAATGGTGGTAGCAAAGTGGAACCATTTGCAGCTATTAGGAATGAAAAAAGGGAGGTATTCTGCTCTAGAAAGATGTAAATAGGTGCAAAAAGGTATAGAGATTTGTAGAGTAATAGTGGATTCTGGCAATAACTAATAATTGGTTATAGCATAGTTTTGGTAAGAGAATGGTGTTACTGAACCAGGCCATGAAGTATACCTGATCATTGAAAGAAGAGTTGCAAAGGAGTTAATTCACAGGGCAGCCAAGAAGTGAAGACAGTAGAGTCTCTCCCCAGGATAGGGAAGATAATGGTCAGAGGTGTGAGGAAAGCTTATTGGAGGTAGGGTATAGGGAAATAATCAGTGATCTGTGTATACTTAATCAAGTTCATGGATCTTCATAGGATGCAAGTTCAGAAAATGGCTGGGTTGGAATGCTGTGAGGGTTGAGTTATGGGCCTCTGATGTTAAAAGTTTACCTGCTAGATAGTTGTGGAGGTCCAAGGGAAAGACGAGTGCTTTCAACGCATTGGAGCTGCATCCAAGTTCTGAGAACTGTTACCATTGTGAGCCTGGTCAGTTATCTATCGAGAGCTGATGGGAATATATTGCTTAGCAGTGTTACCTCTAAATGGATGATAAAAACAAGTGAAGGTGGAGGGTTTTATGCAGGTTTTCCCTTGGTTTCAGTGGTGACAAAAGGATTGGAAAGTTGGGCAGGGGTCAGAGTATAATCTGCTTTGCTATGCTGAAGTATTTTAACCTGTGACAAGTGAAAATAGCGCTGGCATTATTTTGAGCAGTGGACAGTGTTTCGTGGTGTTCTACAAAGATTACTCATGCATTCTTAAATCCTCTATGACTGCAATACAGTAGTACTAATTTAGCTTTCTATATATTTATGATTTTTGTAAATAAGGAAAAGCAGTAACAAATTGCTGTTTTGAAATTATTGCTATAATATTAGTAGGATTTTTCTCATATTTTTAATTTTCTATGCACTTGCTTAATGCTTAAATTTTCAGTTTTTTACCAACCCAATATGCCCTTGTTGATTTGAACTGTCTGCTACAGAAGCTTGATCAGTGACATTTGATGGCTTAGCTTTTGTATATTTTGATTTCACTGTAAACACTATAAACATATTCCTATCTTTTGTCTGAAGTATCTTTTTTTTTGTTTTTAAATCTTTGATGGATTCTGGAAGTTATTACATCCTGTAATTATCACAGAAGCCCGTTGGTCTACAGTAAAGGCTTAGTAATTTTTTTTTTTTTGATAAATGGCTAAAAGATGTTTTGAAAAACAAATTTTAAAATTGACTTTCATTTTTATCAGATGCTTTATACAACTCTGTAAATTACTTATGACCCACCCCACCCCTGATTGTTGAAAAAAATCTGTGTATATTTGATCCTAGTTTATTAGCAATGGAAAAGAAAACCCCTTTGGTGGGATAAGTTGTTCCTTTTGAGATCCCATCTTATCCTCATAAGGATAAATTTGATGTGGTACTCATTGCTTTAATTATGAAAGTACCTCTACACTAAAATTTGTATTTTATAAATTTTATAAATTTCTTATTTAAAGAAAACTTGATAACATATGCTATTATCACCTCCATTTCTCTTTTCCAAGATAAGTAAACTTTCTTATATTATGCTTCCATTTCTCTTTTCCAAGATAAGTAAACTTTCTTATATTATGCTTCGTTGTTGTAATTAAGATAATGAAGTAATTATTTATTGCTTCATAATAAACTACCTAAAGATTTAGAAACTTAAAACAACAGACATCTGTCATCGCACAGTTTCTGTGGGTACAGGGCTCCAGGTCCACCTTACTTAGTCTTTGTGCCCAGGGTTTCTCATAAGGCTGCAGTCAGCTGTTTACTGTAGCTGCAGTCATCTCAAGCCTCCACTGGGGAAGAATCCACTTTCAAGTCCTCACTCTATCAGGTTTTGAATTCCTCCAGAGCTTTGGCTCTAGTTCTTTGCTGTCTGTTGGCCAGAGTCCTACCTCAGTTCTTGCCACATGGACTTCTCTGTAGGGCAGCTCGCCACATTTGGCTCCATTAGGTTGGTCAGGAGGGTTACCAAGGGGAAGACTGTCTTTTTGTAACTTAAACTCAGAAGTGACATCCATGTTTTTAATTGTTTCCACTCATCTGAATCAAGTTAGTAGGTCCAGCCTGCACTTGAGGGAGAAGGTGATTACACAAGACATCAACATCAGCAGAATCATGGGGAGCCATCTTCAAAGCTGCCCATGATAGTAGAAGACCCACATATACTTCTTGATATCTGAGTGTCTCATGTATTTGCAGCTTTTCCCTGAAGTAGCCTTGTAACCCTCTTGAGAAGGAAAATATCATAGCCCTGTATCCCCTCTACAGTTCCTAGCGCAATGTTTACAAGTAGCTCTAAGATGTTTCTTAAACACCTGGCCTGGGTGCAATAGCAAACCTGTAGTCCCAGCACTTGAGGATGAGGTGGATCACTGGAGCCTAGGAGTTGAAGGGCAGCCTGGGCAACATAATATGACCCTTTCTCAACAAAAAAACAAAGGTGAATAGTTTTTATGTATGGGCATATGTGTGTATATATGTAAATACTTGCTACATTATTCTTTTTTGCCAAGTAGGGTTAAGACATCTTTATTATATTTTGTGTCTCCTTATCTTATGGCAATATTCCTATTTTAACATCACCAGTTCTGCCTTACAATTATTTCTCTTAAAATGTAGTACAGAGCCTGGCCCATGGTAGTTGCTCAAATTTGTTAAGTGAACTTATAAAATAGTTTATTTTTTAGAAATTTATTATGAAAAATTTCAAGCTGGGCACAGTGGCGCAAGCCTGTAATCCCAGCACTCAGGGAGGCTGAGACAGGAGAAACGCAAGTTCAAAGCCAGCCTCAGCAATCGCAAGGCGCCAAGCAACTCAGTGAGACCGTCTCTAAATAAAACACAAAATAGGGCTGGAGATGTGGCTCAGTGTTCTAGTGCCCCTGAATTCAATCTCCAGTACCCAAAAAAAAAAAAAAAAAATGTTCAAGCATATACAAAAATATAATGAGCCCTGTGTATCTGTCAGCTTCAACAATTATTAAGGTTTCCCAGTCTAATTTCATCTCTCTCTGCATCTTTCCCCAACCCTACCTCCTGGAGGCACTTAATGTAAATGTCAAATATTGTGTTATTTTACTTGTACTTGAATATTCATCTCTAACAGATAAAGATTTTTAAAAACATAACTTCCATGCCACTACCATGTTCATATCTTAACAGAATGAGCAGTAATTTCTTAATGTCATCTCTTATCCATTCCATGTTAAAATTTCCCTGATTGCCCCAGTAAGAACTTTTTATAGCTAAATTGTTTTAACCATGATTCAGAGTCCACACATTTCATTTAATTGGTAAGTATGTTAAGTCTCTTAATTTATAATAGTTTGGGAATTAATATAAATGGTGAATTTTTTCAGCACTGTAGTGGGTATTCCTAGTTTGTTTAACCTATCATCCATTTCCCCTTCATAATAGCTCCTCAGTTTCCTCAGGAAGAATTAGTTCTTTCCCATTGAATATACTCCAGAAGAACTACAATCTGGGGCATCTAACCCAAGGGTAGATACATTAGATACTTCCTCCCTTGAGATCTTCGGCATAGAAACGAGATAGTTTGGCTCTCATTTTATCTTAATAGCCACATTCTTCTACTAAAGAGAACCTTGGAAGATCATTAAAATTCCTGCCAGAGATTCATAGGCCCTGCCTGCTTTCAAGTGTTGTTCTGTGGGCTCCTAATAGCCTTCTGAGAAATGTCCCTTTTGCTTAGGTAAACCAAAGTCTGTTTCATTAGCTTTCATCCTGGGACCTAATTTATACAAGTAATATCCTATTCAGAGGTTCCTATAACACTCTATTGGAGACCTTAGAGTGTTTTTATTCACCTTTTCCCTTATCTGACTGCAGGCTTTACCTTTTTAAAATTTCTTCTAAGTTTGTTGGATTTTCTTTTTTGTCTTTCTATTCAAATTAGCAATTAATTCCTCTTTGTTTGATTTTATCCAATTAAACCAAAAGGAAACTCCTTAATACTACTGTAATACTATTAAAGACGTGTTGAGCTGGCATCTGGCCAAATTTGGGACATCACTGCTGTCAAGATGTGTCTGCATCTTTGGCAGCCTGCTTTATTGAAATTATAGTTGTCTGACCCACTGATTATCTTTAAAAAGAAACAAATCTGTCAGGTTGTATCTGTACTATTCCACAAACAAAAATCTGATGAAAATTCTCTTATCATAGCTTTTTAGTTGGAAATGGAGTATAGAAAATTTTGTTGGGAATTGTTCTTAACAGTTGCAAAGCAGATTTTCTCTAGGAATTCTTTTAGTGTTTTTGACTAAACATCTTGTTTTTTCACACTCTCCATCTTTTCTTATTCAATGGTTGTACCAATGAATAATGAACTCCTTTAAATATTTTTGTATGACTTCCTCATTGGAATAATTCAGAACATTTAATAAACATTCAGTAGGCTGGTACTAATGCTTTGATAACTTTGTAAATTTAACAATATTTTGAATTTCCAGGATGTCATATTTTTAAGTAGTGTGTAGATAAGTCTTTGAAAAAGATCCTAAAGAGCTTTTATGAAAAATAGTAAGTTAGGATCATTTGTAAAGCCCTTTTTAAATGAATGATAAAAATTCTTATGTATACGTTTACACTTCATTCATGTTAAAAGTAGGAAAGCTACCATTTAGTATTATAAACTCCGGAGAACATAAATAGATGTAAAATTTCAAATCAAGTGAAAAAAACAAATCTACAAGTCAGTGATCATACATTTTGCTTGAGAAGACGCTAAAATGTTGTCAAAAACAAAGAAGAGAAAATATTGAAGAAATAAAAGAAAATACAAAGGGATATTTATTTAATAAAACAGAAGGATTACAGTACTCTCCACCCTCTTTTTCTCTAGTTTCATTTGTCCATGTTCAACTGTGATCCAAGTATTTGCCTTAAGTCTCTCAAAAGAGAGACCATGGTCACTTAACTTTAATTACAATATATGGTTTTATTTTATTTATTTTGGTACCAGGAATTGAACTCAGGGGTACTTGACCACTGAGCCACATCCCCAGGTCTGTTTTGTGTTTTATTTAGAGACAGGGTCTCACTGAGTTGCTTAGCGCCTCGCAGTTGCTGAGGCTGGCTTTGAACTCGCGATTTTCCAGTCTCAGCCTCCAAAAGTGCTGAAGTGCAGGTATCCCACCATGCCCGGCTCAGTGTGTGGTTTTATAATTGTTCTATTTTATTATTAGTTGTTATAATCTCTTACTGTGCCTAATTTGTAAATTAAACTTTATCAAAGGTATGTAAATATAGGAAATAAAGTGTATGTAGGATTCTGTACTACCCGTGATTTCAGGCTTGCACTGGGGCGTGTTGGAATATATCCTTTAACAAGTGTGCTTTCCCACAGCTATGCTCACTGTGAAAGATACCATTAAAAGGTTTTGAGATGGGAAAAGACAAGAAGATAAGATTAAAAGAAAATCTTGAGGCTTGAATTTTGAAGGTAGACAATGATACGAAAAACAAAAGTTCACAGTGGCTGCTGTAAGCAGAATTGACATTGCAGAAAGAGGAGTAAAAGTTCAACTATCCCAAGTGTAGAAACAAGGGACAAGAAATGAGAGTAAGAGAAGCTGATATAAATGGAGAACACAAGAATGGATGAATCAGTGCCATCGTTGGAGAATAATTTGGTGAGAATTTAGTGGTATTGTTTTCTTTCCAGAGTTGGTAGGAAAAGTATCTTCAAGCATTTTACTCAGAAATACACTAGTAAAACAGAGCAGGCCGTATCCTATTTGAATTGCTAGGTTGAAGGACAGATTAAAAACAAAAGGCAAGCCCAAATCCTTTCATATAGTGAAAGAAAGAAAATAGGAAAAAAGAATGAAAAATATAAAGATAAAATAAGATGACTGATGACAGAAGAGCTGAACCCATATAGATAGAATATTTTTTTTGTCTGTTAAAATTCAGAGTGGGGGCTGGGGTTATGGCGTAGTGGTAGTGTGCTCGCCTAGCATGCATGAGACACTGGGTTCGATCCTCAGCACCACATAAAAAATAAAATAAAGATATTCTGTCCACCTACAACTAAAAAATAAATATTTTAAAAAAAAATTCAGATTGTGCCAGGTGCGGTGGCACACCCTATAATCCCAGCATTTTAGGAGACTGAGACAGGAGAATTGCGAGTTCAAAGCCAGCCTCAGCAACGGGAGGCACTAAGCAACTCAGTGAAACCCTGTCTCTAAATAAAAAACACAAAATAGGGCTGGGGATGTGGCTCAGTGGTTGAGTACCCCTGAGTTCAATCCCTAGTACCAAAAAAAAAAAAAAAATTCAGATTGTATCAAACAGAACCCCTAAAATTTAAATGAAAAGCATGGGCAATGATATCTTGTAGACATGTAAATAGCTAGTTGAAAGGGTTTCAGTATTATGATCCAACAGAATTTAATTCAAGGTGGAAGTGATTTCATGGGAGTGGAAAATTTTGTAATGCTGAAGGATACAATCTTCTCTAAGATGTACTATCTGAACTAAGTAGTATATTGAATGTACTACTGAAACATACAGAGAAAATCTACAGGAAAGGAAAAGATAATTGACAAGACATTACAGATGTTGTGTGGTTGTAGATACCTGTTTCTTCGTATACTTTAAACCACTATATCATTGTTCTATGAATATGAAATATTCAGTCCAATAAACCTATCACTCTTTGCTCTCATTTCTTACTTCTCAGAGAAAATAGTGGCCATATAAGACAAATAACTTTGCTTTTCTGATTCTCTCCCTCATGTGTAAATGATTTTGTTTATGTAATAGAAGAGATAATACCTGCCGTCTTTCCAATGCTAATTGTGTCTGCCTCATGTCTCATTTGGGTTTTAACACACCTGTGCCTGTATCTCAGATCTCTCCCATGTGCCTGCCCTTAGAGCCATCTGCCCCTTGGGATATACATCAAATATCTCAAACAACATTCCCCAAGTTGAGCTCATCACTTTTCTCCCTGATCTTCCTGTTCTTCTACAATTCCTTACTTTAGTGACAGAACCATGTTCACTGGGAGGCTCATTTCTCCCAAGGTCTGTAGGTGGTGATGGCTGGGAAGTGTGGTAGTAGCCTAAAACAGTATCTTCAGGAATTTATTTGAATTGTGGGTTCACTTGTTTTATGAGTGAATTCTTTTAGCCTTGGGCAAAATTTGTTATATTATTTATAAAACCAGCAGCATAATCCTAGTTTGTCCATGAAACATTTGGGAGAATTACCTCTAATGTATGACTATTAGCTTTTGGCCCCAGTCTAAATCTTTGACAGATTCTTGGGTCAGCAAAGCATTTTGTCTTCACTGTGAATATGAGAAGCAGCATTCTCTTGCTCACAGAAGACATGGAATCATAACAAAAACAAACCAGATGATCCCTGTACACCAGTAAATACATGAGATGATTAAACTACTGGAGTGGGGAGTTGGTGGCTATGGGGATCAGAGGTGCAAAAGTAGCTCCTGTCTATAAAAGAGTAGGCTAACTATAGTAGCCCCTTTATCCACAGATAGTACTGAACTCTGCACTGTTTTTTCCTTTAACATATATACCTAAGAGAAAGTTTAATTAATTAATTAGGCACAGTGAGCAATTAGCAATAATAATAAAATAGAACAATTATAACAATATACTATGATAAAAGTAATATCAATGTGGTCTCAAAATATCTCATTGTATTGTATTGTCTTTCAACGGCTAGAGTAACAAAGAAAGCAACCCCGTGGATAAGGGGAGCCACCATATACACAAGCAAGTTGTGCTCTTGTTTTTATTCATTGATAATAACTGTATCTTTAGATAGTACTGTAAAAAATATAATTCTTGATGAATTACATATTTAAAAGGCAAGACATTCCTCTGTGCTCTCTAAAGGAAAAATAAAGTTTCGTGGAATTTGAAATCTCCCTTTCTTACTCATTAAAGAATAGGAAGATCTTTTTTTCACTTTTTTACTTTTGAAGCATTTAAAAACAATTTTACCACTAATTGAGTGCTGTAATACTTTTCCTGTATTTTTTTTTCTTATATTTCCTGTTATAACTATAGTGACATTACAATAGAGTCATCTGAATTTAGGATTCTTGGGGGAATCGGAAAGGTGCGGGAAGGATGGAGGTACGAGAGGGAAGTGAGTGGATGGCTACAATTACAGCTTTAAAGTCTTGAATATGACTTTAGTAGTGTTCACAGTTGTTGGGGCAGGGATAAGGACGTAAGACCTTACAGAAAGTCTTAATGATATGTTCTAGTAATCTCTAGTCTCTGAATGCACTGAATGTCATTTGAAAACATTTTTCTGGTTTTTTTAGTGTACTTTATCGAAATTAAAATGTTAATGCTTTGGAAGGAAATTCCTAGTTCCACAGCATAGAAGGACCAATAGCAGCAAGTGTGATATGATTACTGACATTTTTATAAAAGATGTGAAAGCTCTTATTTCTACAGTTAGCATGTTGGACCAAATTAGGAAGAAGAACTCTTTTCAGTGTTCAGTGAAGCAGTCTTTTCATTGTATTAGTTTAATGGGAAGACCCTGGAGTAAAGTCTCAAGCTAAGCCAGACCTATTATTTTTAGACATTTAAAGATAGGCTGAATTTTTACCTACAAACAAAGTGATCACCCACAGTCCAGGGGTACCGTTCCCAAGTTCATGCCCACTTCCTCCCATGTCTTCTGCTTGCTAGTTATTGGCAGCGTATGCGTTTGTCTATTGTTAAAGGAGTACCATTTTGCTCTTTATCACATGTGTATGTCAAATACCACTGATGTTGACCAATCAGTACCAAATATGAATGTTTATGACAAATAAAGATGTGTAACATACCACTCAAGTATTTTTAATTTGCTGAAATGTTAGTAGTTTTAATTGCTTCACAGGCAAGCTTCTGAGCAGGATCAGTTTTTAACATCTTTCTTGTCTGCTTGCTTTGTGATGTTGGGGATTAAACCTAGGGCCTCCTGCATGTGAGGCAAATGCTGTGGCACTGTATTCCAGAGCTGTATTCCCAGCCTTCCTAACAACTTTCTTCTTTTTTTTTTTTCCAGTACTGGGGACTGAAATCAGGGGCATTCAACCACTGAACCACATCCCCAGCCCTATTTTGTATTTTATTTAGAGACAGGATCTCACTGAGTTGCTTAGCACCTTGTTGCTGAGACTGGTTTTGAACTCATGATCCTCCTGTCTCAGCCTCCCGAGCCCCTAGGATTACGGCTTATACCACCACTCACTTTCTAAAGGAGTCTTACTTTGTTTCTGAACTCCTTGCCAACTGAATATGATAACAGAAAAGGAGAACTATTTAGATACCCTCTTTTATTTAGAGATGTTGGCCTGTTGGATCAGTTTAATTTAAAATATTTTCTTTTCTTTCCATGTACATTTTCTGTTAGATATTAAGGTTAATACACACCACAGTTATAACGACAAAGAAAAATGTTCCAGCCTCAAGACATGAAACATACACAGTGGATTTTATTAAAAAGCAGATTGAAGAGTTCAACATAGGAAAGAGACACTTGGCCAACATGATGGGAGAAGATCCAGAAACTTTTACCCAAGAGGATATTGACGTAAGTACAATTAACTCTGTTGGAAAAGTAATTGCTGTAGAGTTTTAGACATTTACAGCACTTTTCTTCAGCATGAGCCCTTTAGCTCTGTGTAAATTTTAATCAAACTGTCAGAGTAAGGAAAAATGTCACTGTACATTGCAAGTTGGAACCATGATTTCAAAGAGATACTACTTTGTACTTAAAGCATCACAAAATATGGTGACTCTTGGATTTTAACCAGAAATGGATACTTTTCTTGATTCAAAGTCAGAGGACCTCTGTGGATGTTTATATACCATTTGAAAATGTTTATCTTGTTTTCAAATGGTAGTCTTAGGCTCTGCTTTCTCTGACAAAAATGATAAAATAGATGGTAATATTTTTAAAATGAAAGTATGTTCCAAGTGATTTAATAATTAGGGTCAGAAATCAATTCCTTTTGTGCTCTTGACTTACTATATTCCTGATAAAAGTAATGATAGTCAATAATACTTTTGTGTTAGAAATTTCAGAGTAATTAGCAGAGGAATTTAAATTTAACAACTTTAAGCTTGTAATAATTTTTAAAAATAACATCTGACATCTGATGTTTTGTATTTAACTGAAAATGGCATCTCATATAGATGTAACATTTTTACATGCTTTTTAAATATAGTAATGCTTTACTGAATGACCAGGGAATGTTCTGAGAAATGCATCCTTAAGTGATTTTGTGGTTTTGTGGACATCATAGAATGTACTTAAACTAAGAGGGTAACTATGTTACTGGCCTATGTAATCTTATGAGACCACTGTTGATTGAAACATTATTCTGTGACATCTGATTGTATACAGTTGTCCCTTGTTATCTTGAGGGCTTAGCTCCAAGATATCCATGGATACCAAAGTCCATGAATGATCAACTGTCATATAAAATTGTGTAATATTTTCATATGGCCTACATACATTTTTCCAGTATATTTTAAATTATCTCTAAATTACCTAGTATAATATAACTACTATGTAAATAATTGTTATACTGCATTATTTAGGGAACAATGACAAGAAAAAGAGTCTACATGTTCAGTATAGATGTAGTTTCTCCTTTTTAAATATTTTTAATCTGTGGTTATTCAATCCACAGATGGAGATTACACAGATATAATTATCATTTTTAATGAATTAGATTAATTTCCCATTTTTTAAGTATACATTTCCTATTTGTAAATGGTTCTGAAGTATCTTTTTAATGTCTCAGATCAACATTGGTTTTTTTTTTTGGTACTAAGAATTGAACTTAGGGGTACTCGACTACTGAGCCACATCCCCAGCCCTATTTTGTGTTTTATGTAGAGACAGGGTCTCACTGAGTTGCTTAGCGTCTCACTGTTGCTGAGGCTGGCTTTGAACTCGTGATTCTCCTGTCTCAGCCTCCCAAAGTGCTGGGATTACAGGCATGCGCCACTGCACCTGGCTCAGATCAACATTTTTGACTTAAATATTTTCTATTGTCCTTAAATCTTGGTGATTTAAATTGTAGACCTTGTCGCTGCTGTCCTTTATTAATCTTAGGACAATCTGGAGAGTATTTGGAGATATTAATAAAACTATTTTTATAATGCTTTAATTTTATCCTCAGTATGGGTTTAAAATGATTGCTGGATTTTTAAAAAAGGAGACTGAGATGCAGGAAGGCTAGACATTTTGTTTAAATAAGTATGCAAAAATGGAGAAGCTGTTAGACTTTAAACTTTGGAGTTCTTTCTTCATACCTGCCTCATCTCATAGATCGTGGTCACCTGAAAATATCCATAATTTAGCTAAGATAGCTGTATACTCAAAAAATTTATGATTTCAAGAGAATTGAAAAAAATTAGTATCTATATAGTCAAAACATGAGTTTTTAAGAATTGAAGAAAAGATCAAAAACAAGATTTTCTTCTTTTCCTTTTTACACCATGCCCCTTTTAAAAAAATAGATGAGTGAGTAGTTTGGCACAAATTGTCATACTGCAGTTTTCTTTTCCAGATAGAAATATAATATATGCTTCCCTAGGTATTATGTCCTGAGATACCATTTTTTGCTGTTTTCCTTTTTTGAGTGGTAGCTGCTGTGTTAAGACATAATCCAGTTTAATCACAGTTGTGCAGTCAGGACCATAATCAAACTTTAGAATATTTTCATTATCCCAAAATGTAACTTCCTACTCTTTAGTGCTCTGCACTTCTTCCCATCCTCCAACTCTAGGCAACTCTACTTTCTACATTCTGTCTGTATAGATTTGCCTATCCCGATATTTCATGTAAATAGAACCATACTATGTGTGGTCTTCTGTGACTGGCTTCTTTCACAAAGCATGTTTTCAAGATTCATCCATGTTGTAGCTGGTATCAGTATTTATTGCTTTTTATTACTGAGTAATTTTCTATTAAAAATTTAGTCATCAATTGATGGGCATATGGATTGTTTCTGTTTTTGATTGTTGTAAATAATGTTGCTAAGAACATGAGTGCTATGAAGTATGCAGTTTTTAGGCAGTTCTCTTGGGTGTGTACCTAAGAAACCACTGCTAATGCAAGGTCACGAAAGGTTTCCCCTGTGTTCTTCTTAGAGTTTTACAGTTTTAGTTATTACATTTAGTTTCTGGCCCATTTTGAAGTAATTTTTGTGTGTGGTGTGAGGTAGGGGTCCAACTTTATTTTTTACATGTGGATATTCAGTTGTCCCAGAATCATTTGTTGAAGAGACTCGTTTACCCCATGAGTTCTTTTATCCCTGTATGACAGCTTTTTGCTTCTGTGAACAAAATACCTGACAAGAATGTCTTAGAGGAGGGTAAGTTTATTTGGAGCTCACAGTTTCAGAGATTCAGTTTAGGGTCATCCAGCTCCATGGCTCTGGGCCTGCTGATGCAGAATAGCATGGCAAGAGGAGGTGGCAGAGGAAAGCTGCTCAGTTTATGGCAGCCAGGAAGTAGAGAGAGAAAGCAAGGTGCCAGGGACAAAATATAAACCCGGAGACATGACCTCAGTGACCTACTTCTTCTAGCCACACCCTGCCTGCCTGTAGTTATCACCTAATACAGTAGTTCTTTCAAATTATTAATCCGTCCAATGGACTAATCCACTAATTAGGTTATAGCTCTTATAATCTAATCATTTCACCTCTGAACATTCCTGTGTCGTCTCACACGTGAACTTTTAGAGGATACTTCATGTGCAAACCGTGTCACCCTTATCAAAACCCAAATCACTGTAAATGTTAAGGTTCATTTCTGGACTCACAGTTTTTTTCTCTTTGATCTATACATTTATCCTTATGCCAGTAACTACTCTGTTTTGATTATTATACCTTGGTAGTAAGTTTTGAAATTGTGAAGTGTACATATTCCCACTTGGTTCTTTTTTTTTTTTATCCAAAGTAATTCTGACTGTTCTATGCCTCTTGAAATTCTGTATGCAATTTTGGGGTTGGCTTATCAATTTCTGCAAAGAGCCAGGTAGACTTTTAATAGGGACTGTGGTAAATCTCTAGATCAGTTTTGTGAGTGATGCCGTCTTGATGTTAAATTCTAATCTATGAGCATGGGATGTTCTTCTGTTTCATTTAGATCTTCAGTTTCTCTCATTGATGTATTGTAGTTTTCATGGTTGGACACTTCTTTTGTTAAATTAATTCCTAAGCTTTAGTGTCTTTTTTTAAAAATCCTACTATAAAATAGAATTGATTTCCTGATCTGGATTCTTAATTGAAAGTGTGTATGATTGATTTTTGTATATATTTTGTATTATTTTGTTTGAGTCATAAATTCAACCTTGCTGAATTCATTCATTAATTCCCATAGTTTTTTAGTGGATTTTCTAGGATTTCTACATACAATATAATAGTCCAATTTTACTTCTTTTTTCCATCTGGATCCCTTTTCTTTCACTCTTTTTCCTTACCTAATATCCCTGGCTAGAACCTCCAACAGTATTGAATAGAGAGAGCTAGAATAGACATTCTCAATTTGTACCACTCTCAAGCAAAAGCATCCATTATTCATTCACATTTAGGCATGATAATGATAGCCATTGGGTTTTGTGTGAGTGCATTGTCTGATTCAGGAAGTTCCTTTTCATACCTAGTTTGTTGAACTTTTTTCTGGTGGTGGTGGTTGATGATTTTTATCATCAAGGGGTGTAGAATATTGTCAAATGTCTTTTCTGCTTTTTTACAATCATGCTTTTTATCTTTTATTTTTTTTTAATTTTTATTTTTTAAATTTTTTTTTAGTTGTAGATGGACACAATATCTTTATTTTATTTATTTTTATGTGGTGCTGAGGATCGAACCCAGTGCCTCACGCATGCGAGGCAAGTGCTCTACCACTGAGCCACAATCCCAGCCCCTATCTTTTATTTTATTGGTGTGATATATTACATTTAATTTTTGAATGTTAAACCAACCTTGTGCTTATGAGATAAATTTCATTTGGTCAGCTTACATACTACTTTTTATATATTTCTATATTTGGTTTGCTAGCATTTTGTTAAGGATTTTTGCATCTAATCAATACTAGTCTATAGTTTTCTTAGAATGTCTGTCTGATTTTGATATCAGAGTAATATTGACCTCAGAATAAGTTGGGAAACATTCTTTTATATATTTGTAAGAGTTTATAAAGAATTGATAGTAAGTCTTCTATAAATGTTTGGTTCAGTTCACTGGTGAAGCCCTCTGGGCCCAGGCTTGTCTTTGTAGGTAGTTTTGTTTTTGTTTGGTTTTGTTTGTTTACCTTTTTACGGTTTGATTTTTAAAATGGCACTACTGTCTCCTTGTGGCCTCTGTGTCCTTGAGTAACATTTTTCACTACCAGCTGAGTTTACCACGGAAGTGTTTTTGAGCAGCTTTTAACTATCTTTTGGGATTTATGTCAGGTGTATTTAGTTTACTAAGAAAAAGAATCATTCAGTGCTTTTGTAATTCTATCTGAAGCGATAAACATTTTCATACTATACGTATTTAAATGAATTTTGTTGTTTGGAGTGGCAAGTTCATGGCTTGACTGTTTACTCAGAATATTAGTTTGGGATGTTAAAATTATTTTTGCAGGGGCTTAATTTATACAGAGTAGACATGGTCTATAATTTAATTCAATCACCTAGTTAAAAGTCTAGGCTTACTATACTTATCACATAGGTAAATTAAGTGCCATTGTATTCAGATTATATATTTTAGAAACCATTTTTTCCATACTGTTTATCTAATTGCTAAAATAACAACGGCCAAAACCACTTATGAAATGTATTTAGGCAAAAATATTTAAGATTTAAAACAAATAATTTCATACATTAAAATATCTTGAAAATTTTTTATTAAAGTGTTGTCTGTCACACATTGGTGACTCCATTTAGAGAATCTTTTTAATGTTATATAGAGAAGTCTAAAAGGATTCTACAGCTTAGTGAGTACACAAACATTCAATCAAGTAGAAACAAATTTTTAACAGTATATTTAGTTCTGGTTCTCAAAATATGAAATTGTCCTTCAGAGATACTTAACCTCACTAAATAAGTATGAGTGGTGACAGTCTGTACTTTTAAAATACATTATGTATTTTTATACATGTATATATTTGGTGATGGTACTTTATGTCATTTTGTCATTGTTCTAATAGAATACAATAAGATTTTCTCATAGTTTTAGCTGACTAAGTAATTAATTAATATTAAAAAATATTGCTCCTTTAGAATATCTATCTCTTCTAAAACTAAATTGAGTTTTTTGTGAAGAATATAGAATGCTGAATGCAGAAGCTGTAGAACTTTTTTATTAAATTTTTTCCTTTTTTTTTTGTTTTGTTTTGATAAATGCATTGTAGTTGAAGTGATGGTGTTGAAAGGTGCAGTACCTGGGCATAGAAGATTCCATTTTAGGTCACTAACTAGCTTTGTAAAATGTTGAGCAAGTCATAGCTTTCTGTCACTTGATTTTCTAATCTCTAAAATACCTGATTACCTGCCTCAAAATAAAACCAAGGAGCATGAGATTAATGCAATGTGTTATTGTTTCCATTACTATCAGTAGTAATAAATACAGTCTACCATAACTAGAATCATTCACTGTTTCCCTAATTGCCTTTGTCACACAAATCTTTCATGCCACCTGAGACTGAATGTTGGAAGAATCATCTGAGATACTATTTGAGTGTATTGATTTATCATGGTTGATTTAAAGGTTAGGTTGATACTGTGTCTCACCTAGTGTGGTATCTGGATACTTGTATGGAAGTGAGTGTTCACCATATCCCTTGACACTGGTGATACCATTCTGCTGCACTAGACTTTGCTGCAAGCGATTGATTAGCTTCACTGAGTCTCACTTTTTATATCAATTAACTTTTTTTGGCACTTTATTAATTTTAGCAGATTCCCTTTAGCATCTAAGTAGATATAAAAGCAAAAGTGGACAGTGACAACCAAGTCTTGCCAGAACATTTTAATTATATATCCATTGTGGTTCCTGTTTTTATTTATGTTTCTGGAATTATTTTTGTTAAGAGCTTGACTGTATATACAAACTGAAAGAGAGAAAGTGTAACTGATAGATCTGATTTAGTATTTTCATGTTAAAAATGCTTAGTTATTTTTGAAGACTAATTTTTAAATATTTTAATTCCCATTGCATTTGCTGTTACATATTTAGAAGTTACGATGCTTTCATATAATATTTGACTTTTAATATATAAATTAAAAATGGGTACAATCATTTTTCTCTTATTTAATATGATCAGGAAATCACATATTTTACCAAAAGAGTTTTCCAGACAAGGGGAAGTTATTTTTAGTTATTATTTGTAATGGGATCTCCCACCACACACTGAAAATCTGTGTGCATGGAAGATGCTATGAAGGAACCACATTTAATCTTCATAAAAATGTTATGAGGTGGATTTTGTCATTGTTTTTAGTTGTTGAGGAAGCAAGGCTGTACAAGATCTTTCTGTAGTGTAAGAATGTGTTCTTTCCTCACTTTGAAAGATTAAGTTTTGGGGTAACGTTTTCCAAAATAAATTGGTACTCTCCCTAACCTTTTTTTTTTTTTTAAGTATAGTGACTATAATTTAACTCAACGTGCTTTCCTAGTTTCCTTTCATTGTGGTTGTTAACCCCTGACTGGCTCAGAGAGCATGTTTGCCCTGTATTAAATGGCCTGGCTGTGCTCTTACTGACTCTTGTCATCTTCTTTCCTATCAGGATGTCTTGTGTCTGTGTGTCTACCTCTAGCTGCTCTCACCTGCCTGCCAGCCTCCTAGCATAACTAAACTTGTTAGACATGTGAATTAAAACTAAGAGTCATTGGCTGTCACTGAGGACCTATGCATGCTTCCTAAGTAAAATCCATGAATTCGTGTCAGCTATTTTAGCTCCTCATTGACTTTTCTCTTTGATTTCTAGGTTTTACAACTTTATTTCAGAGGATTGAGTTTGAATAGAAATCTGGCCTCACCAAATAATTTGTGTGTGAATATTATACCCAGTTAATCTTACATGCTAATGTTTCCTTAATTTAATAAAGCATTCTGAAGTGTAGAGATGTGGATTGGTAAAACAAAAAGAAATATAGTGGATATAATTTTGATACAAATTAATTCTGTGTGTCACTGTGTACTTAAAGTTACATCATTTAGAAGACTTATTATTGCTAAGGCTACAGTACTGTGTGTTTGCTAAAATGTTTTCAAAATTACTTTTCTATAGTTAATGCTCAGTCTTTTTTATGTTTATGTGAAAAAAATTGTACTTGGTATGATAGATAATTAAAAGGAAATTAGTCATTGGCAGGTATGAATGTTCTCTTATTTCAAAATAGTAATTTAATTTCTAATTTTTAAAATCACACTGAAAAGAAACAAATTGCTATTGGTCTTACCCATTGAACCTCTCTCAGAAGATGTTAACAGGAAGAGATCCAGTCAGTCTTTAATAAACAGTAGTAGTAAAGATAGTTGCATGTGGAAGTACATCTACCGAAAATAGACATAAATGCTATGGTTCTTAACTCCCATTCTGTAAATCGTTCACAGGTTACTACCAAACGTAGATTAGTGTATAAAAAATATTTTTGGCTATAACAGTATTCGTCATTGTTAAGAGGAATTTGTCAGATGGAACATTGAGCTGAGTGGATTTTGTTAAGCAATGAAAAGCAGTTACAAAAGAAGACTCTCTAAAGAGCTAAGTCCATGAATGCAGAACAGGCAGGACAGGAGCAGTTTTCCTTCTTGACCCTCAGGTAAAAGGATAGTCAGGTGAGGTGCATCCAGGGCCTATGGAACTTTGTGGATATTGGAACACATTGCTATATTAGAGCAGACACAGAATAACGGTTGACTGACAGTTTGATGTTGTTGAATCTCTTAATTTTTCATGTGCATCAAAACTTATTTTACTCAGAGTGATGCTATAAACACAGAAAAGTTGAGGGCTGCTGATATTTATACTTTCCTTTTTGAATTAAGCATGTAGTAGTTATAAATTTTAAGTTGGAGACATTTCACTTATATCACATACTATGAATACAGATCTGCACTTGCATTTAGTAATGACTATTTGGGAATTAAAAGTTAAGTTCTACATTACTATAAAATTTCAGGGAAAAAGCCAGCAAATTGATATATAACACTGCTGAAGTCTACCAATTACTTTTTAATTGGTATTATAGACCTCATTCTGAAACCAGAATGTTTTATTCTCCTAAGTGTGAATATGCTGTATGAAGTTTCTCTAATTGATTTGCTGTGCCCATTCCATTTGATGTATCATTTTTCACGATATTTCATAATTTGTGCTCACTTCTAATGAACAGAGTCGTTAGGACAGGCATGTCTAAGTACAACTGACAGGTAACATTAGGTGCCAGATGCAGTTTATAAAGCTATGTAGAACTGTAGAGAACAGTTTAAATAAATTAGCACCTGTACATTAGTCTCACTTGCTAGTAATTTATAAGCGAATCAGTAGAGATGACATTTAGGTAAGTCATTGATCAAGTTAACAGCTGCAAACCCACTGCCCAGCTGGGATACCTAATTAATAGAGATTGCATTCCTGACCCAGTGCTTCTCCTGAGTTGAGCCTACAGTCCTTTTATACTTTGATTTCAGCCTAAGAATCTCGTTAAATGCTTTGCCTTCATTTTAGAGAACTCTTATATTATCAGTATTCTGGCTAAAACCTAAACAGCAAAAAACAATAGCAGCAGAAAGCACAATCATGTTTACTGGCAAGTTTAGCTTTATTCCATTCCTTAATTTCGATTAAATTTAAAAAATTTACATTTCTTTTTGGTCAGCAGTATTTTGTTTTGGATTTCACTTAAGCATACATGCCTTCCTTAACATTAAATGTATATCCCATTTTTTTGAAGAAGAAGAAGAAGAAATTTTTGTTTTTTGTGGTCAACCAGCCATTGAAATGAAACCATGTGTGTCACACTTTCTCAAAATGTGACCTTAATTCAGAAAACCCAAGAGTTTTGCCAAGTAAATTCCATACAAATTTTAAAACTTACTATAAGAAATGCTAAGCTGGAACTTATTCCCTAGATTTTCTTGGGATATAATTTAAAATTGAAAGAGTAAGGAATCAACAGCCTTAAATTGGAGAGTAGGGCAGTGGTTTGGGTATCTTTTGAGGTATATGGACCTGGGTTTTGATGGTGTTTGAACATCAGTGTGTGTATGAGGCCACTCCAAAGTCTGGTTCTTATACTGAGAAAACATTTCTTGAAACAGAGTTGTTTAGCCTTTAAACAAAGGCTTTTGGGCTAGCAATCTTGTTTCAAAGCTTCTTGAAGAATCATTTAAATGAGTCCTGACATGAACATTTTTTTTTGTTTAGTGCTTCCTGTTTCCTACTAAGCAATAATTTTTCATTAGGTTATTTAGAAGGGAAAGAGCCCTTATTTCAGGTAATTGTGAAATTTCTGTTGGTTCTCTCATTGTTGGCAAGCTTGGTCCACAATTTGAAAGAGAAATGCTAATATTTCTCTAGTTCTAAAATACTTGAGAGACAGGCCACTTGTTGCTGGTGAGTGTCCCCCCCCCACACACACACACACGGAACTCAAGAACATTAACTCTGAACAGATAGCTTCACATCCACAGAGAATAGTTCCCTCACCACCTTCCTCCTGTGGTTTTCTGGTTGGCTTAATTTCACCTATCAAAATATTTAAGTTTGGCATTCTTTGTCATGCCACTCCGGTGCTTCAAGAAAACTGCTCAGAAGGAATGAAGTATTCCAACACTACTTTGCTTTCATGTTTCTTATTTTCTTTTCTTCTCCTTCTGAAACTTTCTCAGCCAAGTCTTTGCCGTAATTTAAAATTTTATGTGAAATAACCTACTCTCAACCATGTTTTGTTACTTGTTCTTTATAATAATTAATTACCTTATTGAATAAGGTGGTGAATTTGGTGTGGATTTTATAGGTTAAGCTTAATGCTTTCTATTGAAGTGAGGAAGTGTATTTCTAGTTACTATGCATTTGAGGAAGCCCAGAGGACTCATGAGATCAGCCTGTGGAAGATATTATCTTCAATGAAGTGGAGTAAAAATTGTCGAGTTTGAAGAATAAGAATGAAATTGTCTACCATCTTCAGGGAGAGCTTGGGGAAGTCTCCTGAGCTGGTGGTTTTTGAAAGAAACTGATTAAGGAAATCAAGGACCATTAGTGGGGGTGAAGGTAGAGAGGGAAATTTAAATACTATATTTGGAAGGGCTTGAGCAAATACCTTTCTACTAAAATAAACATCAAGCTTAATAGACCAGCTGAGGGGCCAAGAAAACTAAAATCCAAGGATGTGTGCCACTGAGTTGGTTGCTCTGAGCCTGGCTTTTATTAGGTCTTGTGTCATCCTGGTTAAGGAAGGCAAAATCTTAACATTGCTTTTTGTAGAGTAGGAAGGTAAATTGAGAGGAAAACTAATTATAACAGTCTAGAGCTTTGTGGTTGTCACTAGCTATGTGTGATCATTTTAATTATAGTTAATATTAAATTGAAATTTTATTTTTTTCAATTACATTGGCCACACATGTACACAGTAAGCCGCATGGGCTATTGGCTTTCGTTGGCCAGCACAGATTATAGAATAGGTCCACCAGCAGAAAAAGTTTTGTTGGACCCTGTTGGCTAGAAGGTTGCTCCTTTATTTCTTCCCAAATAAGAATTTATATTTTTGTCTTGTGTTATTTAAGAGAAATAGAATACTTGGAAGTATAGGTAATATTGGTCTGATGTCTTGTTTTTATATTATCTTTCATTGGAACAATCCAAAATACCTGAAGAGTTAGTTTTGAAAACAGTTCAAAATACTATAAAAGAGTAAGTAGAAATTTTAGAATTGATAAACTTTAAATATTTCTAAAGGCAGTTAATAATTGGAAACTGGAGCATGGGAAATAGATCCGGCCCCTATCTACTTGAGAGGAAGAGACTCAAAGATGGAACTCTGAGGGAACCAGTGATGGTGAGAGCACCAGAGGTCTGTTTAGAAGAGATGAAGGAGTTTTCAGGTAGGTAGGAGGGGAATGTGACTGCAAGGGAAGGAGGAGACAGAAACCTCACATGATGAGACCTGAAAGTAGGTTGTGGGATTTGAAAGAGGCCTTGGTAATCCATGAGAAACCAATTGCAGGACTGGAGTTAGGATGAGGCAGGATTGAAGTCTGTGGTAACAGGGTAGTTCAGGGAGTGGGTGGGTGTTCCTAAGAATAGAAATATTAGATGACTTGTTCACTTGATGTTATTGGGGTCACTAACAAATGTGACAGCCGTAGGTACTGAAAGGAGCAAAGGGGAGCATTAGCCCTTCGTAACTGCTGTAAGTAATGTGGAAATGGCAGTGGCAGGTTGGGGAGAGGATGGCATGGCCAGATGATGTGGGCCTTCAGAGAGGAGGGTGCTCACCAACATGGCAGAGTCCTACGTGAGCAGGGAGCACGCTCTAACAGGCATAACAGAGAGGTGACTGAGAGCCCAGGCTTGATGGGTGAGGCTGCCTTTGATCTAGGTCTGCAAAGACAAATGGGAATGTGTGAAATGAGAAGAACGATGGTATGCCAGGCAGTACTTAAACAGCATATTTAGAAGAAAGGACTGGCTGGTTTAAAAAAAAAAAAAAAATGAGAAACTGGCTGATTAAAAAAATAAAATGAGAAGTATCATTGGAACAGGTAACTGAGGCCCCTCCTTTGTATCCTCTTGTGTAACCTAGATATAGTTCTGTCATAAGTCCTGTGTATTTTATTATTCCATAATGTTTTATGTATAATATTATAGTGACCCCTGTTTTTGAGATGTATGTATATTTTGTCTCCACTGGTAGAATAAGGTAGGGAGCCATATCTTGTTCATCTTTCTAAACTAGCAAAGTGCCTACAATTCAGGTGGGGTAAATTTGTTGAATAAAATAATTTCTTTTGGATTTTTCTCTTAATTTTACTACTGGATAGCTGAATGTCCTTGATGTCAGTGAAAAAGTACATCTGTTATCTAAGAAAATTAAATTGGTTCATCGGTAGGAGAAGAACATATTCCAAAATTAAATTGCGAGAAGTTCAAGTTTTGGCTTTGCCATTTATTTCAGTGTAATTGTGGACTGACTTTTAAGCAGTATTCATCTGTAGAATACAGCTAATGAATACATGACTTCTATTATAAGTCTTAATATGGCGAATAATGTACTTTATATAAACTAAAAATTCTTGTTTACTAACTTTTATCAAGTACCTGCTTTGTGTTGTGCTTTTATAAATATTTTATTTAATCATTTAATCCCCATGAAAAGCAGATAAAAGTTGATCTCCTTATAAACCAGAACCACTAGGAGTGGTTGTATTTGAAAGCATGTTTGTAATAGGACACAACAAAATTAGGTTTTTATTTACTCTTGTGTTCTCCTATTCACCACTCCCTTCTGAATTCTGCAATGTAGTGAAAGTAAAGGTTTTCCTATTATAGCTCATAATACTTGGCCCCAAAATATATCTGTGAGCTGTTCAACTCACAATATTCACATTCAAAATTCTTTTGCTCTTTATACATTCACTGTTTATTTCAAAAGGGTATTCATCTTTTTGCATTTTAACAACTGTATTAACAGGGAATTTAGTGGACCCAGAAAGTAACAAAAATTATTTTTTTGTTAAAGTCAGGTAGTTCATTGCTTTAGAGGTTGCAAAACTATAGAAGGCGCAAAGGAGACAAATGGAAATAATAGGTTAGGTTATGTTAGTACTAGTCCATGCATATACTGAACAGATGGCAGGTGGCATGTTGGAGCCCATCTTTTATATTTTGTACATTTTGTTATCTGGTTTACAAACAACTTGTTTATTTTATTTTCTATTCCTTCACTCATTCCTTTTACTTCCATCCATAGTTTTTCATTCTTTTTAATGAATTTGTGGTTGCTTTTTATCTGTCCTATCTAATGCTTTTCCACAGTATTTGGTACAATACCTCATACTGCAGTATGTGGCATGGTGAAGGATTTTAAAATTAATAAAGATATGTTAATTTATTTTTAGCTGATGTGATTTTTTTTTTTTAAGGCAAATCCACCTTCCTGACTCTTTCAGTTGAATTTCAGAATATGTTCAGCAAATTCCTTGTGGGCTTGTTTTCATTTTTTAAAAAACAGATTGCTCTAAGTTCTCAATGTCGTTAACATTCAGGTTAACATTCAGGTTAACATTCATCGTTAACATTCAGGTTCTACCAATTAACTTCTTCATGCCTTTTCTAAGTCTTAGTTTTCATGAGACATTCAACTGTGGGATGGAATTCTTAAATTTTCATTAAATTCTAGGATTCTAGTTAGTGGGCTACCTAAGTTAACAGTAATTTTTATTTTTGAAGATGATGCCAGTGACAGTTTGATCCTCATTTGAGAATCAGTTGGCCTATCTTGCTTGTGATTTTGGTGAGTTTACCATCAGCTGAAGAGTTGTGCTTAGTCTTCTGTGCTGTATGCTGTTGTGATCCAGGCCTTGGAATCAGTAGCCTCTTGGCTAAGGTGCTGACTGCATCAGAGCTGTTGTACGTGACTGAGAACAAGGCCGGAGGCTAGCTATGTGGTCCAGAGGTGCTATAGGCTGGGTTGCTTTTGGGAAGGTCTTGCTTGTTTTTTAAAATTTTGGCATTTTTCTACCTTTTCATTTTGAAACTTTTTGGTGTCCAGGAAATTTGAATATTCAGTGACTGCAAACACATAGACATGCATGTGCCCTTCACATAGATTTGCCAGTCAACGTTTGATAGTTCCTTTTTCTGTACATGTAAAATTCTTTTTGAGTAATCCAATGAAAACTGCAGATTTAAACTTAACCTCTAAATGCATCAGCATATATTTATAGCCTCTAAAGATTTCATTGTCTGACAGTAGCATCACGTCTCATGTAATCATGACAATTCTGTAATGTTTTATATAGTATATATTTAAATTTCCCCACTTTACCCCAAAACATCTTAATAGCTGTCTAGTTGTTTTGTATAACCTCGACCACTTGTTTTATAAAATTGTTCTGCATCCTGGCTTTCTCATTGCATCTCTCCTCATGATCAGACTTCGAATGTACAAAGAATACTATCAAGACTATTTAGGTGCCGGCTGCTGCTTCTTGCATCACCCCAGGGTTTTTGCAGTCCGTTTATCCCCCTGTTGATGATGGTATGACTGATTCGTTGGTTAATTAAGGTAGTGACCACTCAACTGCTTGTAAAAGTAGCCTTTTTCCTTTGTAACTTGTAAGTAATCTATAGGGTAATATTTTGAGTCTGAATTTTCTATTCCCCAGTAAATTTTCAGCCAGGGTATTTAGTGTCTGATGATCCTTTCCTGAAATTGAAGACTAACTTGGAAGTTTTAAAATGTTGATTTTTCTACTTTTGTCATCCCTTCTACTTTTAGTGTTATTGTTCTATAAAGCTGTTTTATTTTTCTCTCTGCCCCTTACCTGTAGTGAGGTGTGTGTGTGTGTGTATGCGCGTGTGCATGCTCGCATACCCAGACTTAAATGTATAAACATCTACATATCAAATGTGTTATTAGGCATTATCTTTTTTTTGTATGTTCAAATTGCCCCACCTTTGGCCAGTGGGAGCCCACTGAAGCTGACTCCTGTGTCCTTTTGAGCCCTTCTTTATTTTCTGAAAAAGGAACGTGTCTCAGGCTTATTTTGGTTGTTTAAATTATACATGATATTATAGAGTTTTCCCCTTTTTTTATAATTATATCTTTTTTGTTCTACAATAAAATTTTGGACTTCTTAATATTAATATATTTACTTATTTGCTTTATGCTACAATATTTGTAGTATATTTCAGAATTTTTATCAACAGTGTGACTGATAAGAAGCCTACTAAGAAAGTTGAAGTGTCTTTTAAATAATAATTTTTTGTTGCTAGAATCTAGATTTTTAAAAATATTTTTAGAGCATCTAGTGTAAACTTTATTCTTTAATATGTAAAATGTGTATGTGCCTCAGAGTTTAAATCTTGTTGTCACTCCTGTCATTCAACCTGCTCCTATCTAGCCTATCAGAGAGAAAGATTTCTGTTAGTTTTCTTGTATTTGTATTTGCAAAAAGAAGCCTATGTGTATTTTCCCCCCAATACCTATGTGTGTTTTCTGTTTGTTTCACTTTGTTATACCAAAGCAGCATTCTGGGTACATTTCTTTTGTATTTTGGTTTTCTCTGTTTGTGGCTGTGTAGTACTTGATTGCACAGATGTGCCATTATTTGTTCAGCCAACCTCTAATATATGGCAATTGGTTATTATTAATCTTTCCTTATAATTTATGAAAAACCTGTGTTTGTGGTGTTTTGTGTTTGTGGGAGTGTGATCTTCTGGTAAGTGGGACTGCCACATGTGCACTTTGTTAGAGAGCACCAAGCTCCCCACTGCCAAGGCTGTGACATTTGGCCCTGCCACCAGCAGCATATCAAAGTATTTCTTTCTAGCCTCACCAACAGTGTGCTGTCAAACTTGGGAACTTCTGGTCCTCTTGCTAGAGAAAAGTGTTCCCTCAGCTGTTTTCATCCCACTTTTCTTACTTAGGAGCACATTCGAGCCATGTTTTTCTTTTTATTTATGTAGTTTAGTTGGTCAATCTTTTTAAAAGTGCTTCTGAATTTTGAATCCATAGTTAAGAAAAACATTCCCATATCTAAGCTATTAAAGGAATTCACCCATGTTCAGTGATGGTACTTGTTTAGTTTGATTTTCTGTTTAATTCTTACTCACTTGGAGTTTATTCTACTATATGGTATTAGGTTTTGGATCTGTTTTAAACTTTTTTCTGAATGACAGTCATTTGTCTCCTTATCGCTTATTGAAAACTCTGCTGTTTCTCTTACAGGAAAGGAAGGGGGTCTCTAAAAAAAGTGTACTAAATTAGCATTCTCATGTTTTTTTTAAGTGTCAGCATTCCTGTGTGAAGGTTGAATGAGAGAAAGTAAGTTCACCCAGAGACACACCTGGACTCCCTTATATAATTGAGTTTTTACCCCCAGGTCATAGGCCCCTCCTTTTCAGGGGTAGAATCTGATCCCCCACAGATTTTCTGTATGGATGTGCAGAGATGGCCCATTCCTGAGAAGAGATCTCTACAGAGCAGCACTGCATTTAAATGAACTGGCAGTTCAGTGAGTGTTCAGATCAGGTGTTAAGATCCCAGGCCGTAGACTTTTCATCTGACACTATTCAACAGGAAGGAGTATGTATCTTCTGTTACTGGAAAGGAAGGGCATTGATTAGACACTAAAGCTTAAGCAGTTGTCCTCATGTGACAGGCAGTTCTGCTTCCTAAGGGGTGGGGTGAAATTTGTCCCAGACATTGGCATAGATTAGAACCAGGCCAGAAATGTTCAGAGACTGCAGTATGGAGGAATGTTGCCTGTAACGGAGTTGTCACACCCAGAATGTCAGTAGTATCCCTATTGAGAAACAGACACTTGAGAGAAATTGTTTGGGAAGAGTATAATTTAAAAACTCTGGAAGGACTGGAGGTGTAGGTCAGTAGTAGAGCATGTACTTAGCATGCTGATGGCCCTGGATTCAGTCCCCAGCACCAAAAATATAAGTCTCTGGGAAAAGTTGAAGCATCACCTAAAAATTTTAGTGAGGTCATGGTGGATGAGACTTAGAGCCTAGTCTTTGCCATTTGCATGACCAGCTGGGAGCCGGAATGATTGCCCTTGAGCCTGTTACTACAGAAGTTATGCAGGAGCACCACCTCTAGTTTTCCTATAAATAAAATAAAGGATTTGTGCCATCACATTCAAGAGGTTAAATTTGAAGCTAATATTTGAAAATTGTCGATAACCAGTTTCATAGTTATATTGGGGGGTATATAGTAATTTTATTATCCCATTCAAAAAAATTATGCAACAAGAATGCAAATGGAACTCTAGTCCAATGACTGGCTTATAGTGAGCAGTCAATAGCTATTAGTTATAAGGTGAACTTGTTTTTTATAACAATTAATCTTTTGCATGTTACTTTCAGAGAGCTATTGCCTACCTGTTTCCAAGTGGTTTGTTTGAAAAGCGAGCCAGGCCAGTAATGAAGGTAGTTATCTTAATTTTTTTTAAAATTAACTTAATTTTTTAATGTTACAGTAATTATCTAATACACTTTTAATTTATTTTATAGCATCCTGAACAGATTTTTCCAAAGCAAAGAGGTAAGTTTGCATGAGAATAAAATTGTTCTTTTCTTTGTTACAATGTTAGGTGACATGTCAGCAGTTGTCCACATATTATAGAGTAGCCCTCCTTTGCCATGGTAGTCATGAAAGAGGGTAAAACATATTTTGTAATTGATAATGAATGACTGGGGTTCGCAAATTATTTCTTTTTATTAAATGATATTAAAATTAGACCAGGTTAGAGCTTAAGCCTATACTAATATCACACTAGTTATATGTATTTTAACATGCCTTTTTGAGGAAAAGTGTGGTACTAATCTGTTGAAAACTCATTTAACTTTTGTTTATCTGAAACCTTTCTATTTCTTCTTCTTCTTCCCCCTCCCTCAGTACTGGGGATAGAACCCAAGGCCTCATGCATGCTAGGCAAGCGCACTACCACTGACTTATATCCCTAATCGCTTTACTTAATTTTGGAAGCACATTTTCCCAAAATATATTTTTTCTTTCAGCACTTTAATAGTGTAATTTCATTGCTCTGTCTTGCATTGTTTCTGATCAGCACTTAGCCATCATTTTTATCATGTCCTCTGTTTTCTGTGGCTTCTTTTAAGATTTTTCTCTTTTGTCTTTTAAATGTGTGTGAACAAAAATCTTCAAAACACAAGAAGCTTTAAGGTTGTCTGGGAATTGAATAATAAATTTACTATGCATTACAAATGTCTTATCCAGTATAGACTGGTGGTGCTTGTCACTTAATTTAAAAATAAGTATTAATTATAAATATCACTTCTTTAAAAAAATTTTAAAAATATAAACATATTTATTCATCAGGTTTTTTGTTTGTTTGTTTGTTTGTTTGTTTGTTTGTTTGTTTGTTGGTACTGGGGATTGAACTCAGGGGCACTCGACCATCGACCCACATCCCCAGCCCTATTTTGTGTTTTATGTAGAGACAGGGTCTCACTGAGTTGCTTAGTGCCTTGCCATTGCTGAGGCTGGCTTTGAACTCGTGAGTCTCCAGTCACAGCCTCCCAAAGTGCCGGGATTACAGGCGTACACCACCGCACCTGGCTTATTCATCAGTTTTTTGATATATATTCCTGGAAGGTTTTTTGAGTATGTGTTTCTCTGTTCTTTTTGTATGTCTATGCCACTTAGGTAACCTCAACATTTTTCAATTTTGATTCCCTTACAATGGAATAAAGAACTTGGGCTGGGATTGTGGCTCAGTGGTAGAGGGCTTGCCTCACACATGTGAGGCACTGGGTTCGATCCTCAGCACCACATACAAAATACATAAATAAATAAAGATTAAAAAAAAGAACTTAAAGAAACTTCCTAAGAAATCCCAGAACAGAATGTATCTATATTTCCACAAATTTTTCCTTTAAGCCACATTAAAGTTGAACCTAACATTTTTTTCAACTTGCTGTTGAGTCCTTTTAAAGGATTCAACTAGTTTTCACAGAGGCAGCTACTGTCTTTTCTGTTTACACTAATAGTTCATTTGTTTATGTAATACTTAATTCATGTACAGTAATTATAGAAATAACTGCAGCTGTAATAAATTGGTTTGAGGATAAACACAACTAACTCTTAGTAAGCATGTAACTCAACAGCAGAAATTTGTGGAGGTAACAGAGAAGGGCCTGGGAGCCACTGGCTGTGTGTGTAATTAATTCGAAGGCAGCGTTAATCGTTATGTTTAGTGTTAATTAAATGGAGGTTGGTAAGAGAGGAGGCATTTATGTAGAACATTTATTTGTTTTATACTACGTTTCTGCTAAATCTTAACTTTTCAGAACTAGGCTTTCTGGTCTACTTTACTTCACTCTTTGAAATTGTTTTACTTTGATCCTTTTTACAAATTATTTCAAATCTTTTTATAAATATGTTCTGTCTTTCCTGTTTCTTCAATTCTCAGACATGATTGATTATATATATAACATCAATTTAATAATGTCTTTTGAGGAAATAAATGAAGGCTGTAGTAAAAGTACCCACCAGTTTTAAAGGTACAGCTCGTTTTATAATATAACATATGCACAAGGCATAATAACTTACACCTAGAGGCTTTTCCGTGAATGTTTGTAAATGAAATCCCCCTCTTTTTTTAACTGGCTCCTCTATTTTTCAGCCTCTCGGGCTCCCCACCAATGCCTCCTCTCTTTGTTCTACATACCTCTATTGGTTGTGTCTTTCCTAATACATCTTTCCTTCTGAGTTTCCTTTATTCCTTCAAATTGTATCAGCTTTTCAGTATTAGAAATTCATTGTTATGGACAGCTGGAATGTAACACCTGAAACTTCTGTTTTCAAGATACCCATGTGTTATTTTGAAAATACATCAGAGTTGATAAGATTATTTTGCAATGAGGTTAACTAGATTCTTTTTAGGATTAGCAAGGTAGTTTTTGACACATACCACCCTACCTCCTAATTTTGTCATACTTGGTAAATATAGATGAAACTGATTTTTTGTGTGTTTAAAAAAATAACAGTGAACTTAAGATTTGGATAGATAATGGCACTTACAGTGTAATACCACCCCCTTTATTAAAAGATAGAAACTTCTGGATGGAATAAGCATAGAAATTCTGTTCAAGTACTAAGAATATTGGGAAAATGAAGATATATAACAGGTGGATGGCAGAACTGAGGAGCAGAACTTAATATTAGACAGTATGGTATTCAGGGAGGGTGAGAAGTAGTTCATTGAGACAAGAATGTTAATTTATATTGATAAAAGCCTGTTATCCGCTAAGTAGATTTGACGACCATGAACATTTTTGCACCAAACATTTAACACTGAAATGTTGTAAAGCAAAAGCTGTTAACTAAGGCTATAAAGAATCTGAAAACATAGCATGATTTTATAGCTACAAAGAGAAATACAAAGAATATATTTTCTATGTAGATGCCTATGGAATATTAATAGAATTCTAATACATTGGGTCATAGGAAAATCTAACAAATCCAAAAAGTAGAAATCTTACCAGATTTTTTTTTTTAACTTAAAATCCGAAAAATTGTATCACTGTTGGGTTAGATGAAATAGAAATTGGGATTGTAGACTATTTAGGATACATGACAATGAGAACAATTCCTGTCAAATGCTATGGGAAGTGGACTTTATCATGCAGAGACAAACATATTAGTAATTAAGAGAGACTGAAAATAAATGAACTAAATATTCAACTCAGGAAGCCAATAAAAGAAAAACTAAATAGATAAACATAATAAAGAAATTTAAAAGAAAATTTATGATAAATAAAACCAAATAGTTCTTTGAAAAAGTCAGGCAAATCAGTCAACTACTGGCAAATCTGATCAAGAAAAAACATAAGAGAACAGTAGTTTCTGTTGTTGTTGTAATACTGGGAATTAAACCCAGGGCTTCATGAATGCTAGGCAAGTGCTGTACCGAGCTACATCTCCAGCCCAATATTAAAAATTTTAAGTAATAACATTCAGAGGATATTTTTAAAATATCAGATTGTTGTAAGTAACTTCCTAGTTAATATGAAGTATCTTCTAAATACTAACAATAGCTAGTAGCATTTATTGAAATTTAGAGTAAGTCAGGTATAGTTTGAAGTGCTTGGCATGAATTAACTCAGAGCCTTGACACCAGTTTTATAAACACGTTATTATTTTATCACTTTATAGATGTAGAAATTACAGCGCATTAAGTTTAACTTCCCAAGGACACAAAATCAGGAGGTGGCCTGCTTGTAGGTAGGCCCAGTGGTGGTGACTCCAGGACTCCAGGGTACATATGTGTGATTACCACTGTCCCCAGACTCAGGTGGTCTGGAGTGTGGTATAATTGCCACAATTGTCTTAATCGAGAAGATGCTGGTGAGACTAAAAGTCAAGAGAAGTCAAAGGTCATCAGAAGTATAATAAAAAAGTACAGGCTCGGAAGGTCTCATCGGAGAATTCTGTCATATCTTGAAGGAGCAGGTAGCTTTTTATTAGGTAAATGATTACAGAGCAGGGGAAAAAGCTTCCAAATTCACTTTAAAGCTCACATAATTATAAATCTGGACACAAATTGTATAAAAAGGAAGTCTAAATTAAAATATCAGCAAACCAAGTAAAGCACTTTACTAATAGAATACACCAAGAATATTTTATCATACAAATAGAAGTATAGTTTAACATTAGAAAATATTAACATCATTCTCTGTGTTGAGTCGAAGGGAAAATATTTCCATAGAGGAAAAAAGTCTGTTGACAAAATTGAAATTTTTTTTTTTTTGGTTAAAATGCTTAAGCCAGAAATGAAAAACTTTCTTTGAAAAAGACTGTTGTGATCTCTAGTAATTAGAGAAATGCAAATCAAAACTACTCTAAGATTTCATCTCACACCAGTTAGAGTGGCAATTATCAAGAATACAAGTATCAATAAGTGTTGGCGAGGATGTAAGAGAAAAGGTACATACAGTGCGGGTGGGACTGCAAATTGGTGCAGACAATCTGGAAAGCAGTACGGAGATTCCCTAGCAAACTTGAAATGGAACCACCATTTGACCCAGCTATCTCACTATACCCTAAGGACTCAAAAACATCATATTACAGTGACTCAGCCACATCAGTGTTTATTGCAGCACAGTTCACAACAGCCAAACTGTGGAACCAACCCAGATGCCCTTCAATAGATGATTGGATAAAGAAACTATGGTGTATATACACAGTGGAATATTACTCATCAATAAAAGAGAATAAAATTATGGCATTTGCAGGTAAATGGATGGAGTTAGAGTATCATGCTAAGTAAAGTAAACCAGTCCCAAAAAACCAGAGGTGGAATGTTTTCTCTGATAAATGCATTCTAATCCATGGGCTGGGGAGGGGCATGGGATGAGTAGAGGAATTTTAGTTTGGCTAAAGAGGAGGGAGGGGAGAGGAGGGGTGATGGGAAGAGGAAAGATGATGGAATGAGATGGGCATCATTACCCTAGGTACATGTATGATTGCATGAATGGTGTACTACTTTGTGTACAACCAGAGATGTGAAAATGATGCCCCATTTGTGTACAGTGAATCGAAGAGCATTCTGCTGTCATGTATAACTGATTAGAACAAATAAATTTTTATAAAAAAGACTGTTGTAACAGAAACATATCAAATTTAAAATGTATTACTAGATTCCATTACATTTAATAATAAGACAGATAAGCCTGTATTGACCTCTGTTATTCAATATTCTTTTGGAAGTCTTAACTTCTAATAAGTGACTTTAAAAAGTATGGATAAAAAATCCTAAAGAAATTAGGAAAATCAATTGTTATTCATAGATGTTGTGATTGCCCATCAAGAAAACAAACAAATGAAAAAACAAACTAACACCTATATTAGAATTTTAGTAGAATATCATTATCAAAACATTAAAATTTTGAATTTTTTTTTTTAATTTTTATTCTTGTTTTATTTAGGCTTACATGTTGACAGTGTAAATTGACTCATTGTACATAGATAGAGGATAACATATCAATTCTCTAGTTGTAAGTTGTATAGAATTCACATCATATATGCAGTCATACATAAAGTTAGGGTTATTATGACCATCATATTCCATCACCCTTGCTGTCCCCATGTTCCCTCCCCCCTTCACACCCCTGTGAACGGAGATCCACCTTTGTTCCTATGTCCTTTCCCACATTATGGATCAGCATCCACTTATCAATGAGTACATTCAGCATTTGGTTTTCTGAGATTGGCTTACTTCACTTAGCATGATATTCTCCAACTCCATCCATTTACCTGCAAATGCCATAATTTTATTTTCTCTTATTGCTGAGTAATATTCCATTGTGTATATATACCAGTTTCTTTATCCAGTCATCTATCAAAGGGCATCTAGGTTGGTTCCACAGTTTAGCTATTGTGAATTGAGCTGCTATAAACATTGAAGTGGCTGCAGCACTGTAGTACGCTATTTTTAAGTCTTTTGGGTATAGGCCTAGGAGTGGGATAGCAGGCTCAAATGGTGGTTCCATTCCAAGTTTTCTAAGGAATCTCCATACTGCTTTCCAGATTGGTTGTACCAATCTGCAGTTCCACCAGCAATGTATGAGCGTGCCTTTTTCCCCACAACCTTGCCAACACTTATTGTTGTTTGTATTCTTGATAATTGCCATTCTGACTGGCGTGAGGTGGAATCTTAGGGTAGTTTTGATTTGCATTTCTCTGATTGCTAAAGATGTTGAACATTTTTTCATATGTCTGTTGATGGATAGTATATCTTCTTCTGTGAAGTTTGTGTTCAGCTCTTTGGCCCATTTATTGATTGGGTTGTT